>PVJI01006503.1:0-85759 GCA_004026765.1 Micronycteris hirsuta | reverse complement strand
AATAACTTGATGTCATATGACTGTCTTGATTAAAGAATGAAATAGATGCAATCATGTTTGAATAAATTCACATTGGATAACTTGATTTCCTAAATGGAAGTTCAACATGCGATATTTAGAGAAGACTAAGACCATACGCTAATAAGGACATGATGCACAACGTTTTAAAGTATTGTTACCTGGTCGTGTTTGCTGTAGCATAATGCAATTCATGGACTAGTATGATGAATCTAATGAGTACTGACCATTTAATTTCTATACAAATTTCTTCAGCTTGTTTATTACTATGGGATATTTGTGTCCATACTTCCTACATGTCTGAAATGGAAACAGGACTCATTGGTGTCAGTATTTAATTGTGAATAAAGGAAAAGAGCCTTTGGCATGGACGAAGGCCATGCCCACTCATTTCAACTGTGGACCACGCGACCACGGGCACAGGCCACTCATCACTGATATGTGGCCTTCAGCCTGGCAGGATGGTTAGCGGCCCACCTTTAATTCTAATTCTTTTCCAATGACTTACCAAATTCTTAAAGTCGGAAATTGGTCTAGTCTACAATGTTTTCAATATTTCCTTTCCTTGGAGAGCCCTCTATCATACATTCATGTATTTACTCATTCAATAAATACGTATTCTTACGCATAAAGACCGGCACTGACAACACGAAAGGCCTTGATTATAAAATGACAGAGTACGCAAACACCACCATCCTGTCTGTGCTCACCATCTAGGGCGTCTATCAGAGCCTCCAGGAGAGTAAACAGACAGATTTTAATTATCCAGGCAGGGGTGACAGGGTATGTCCCATAAACGGGGGCAGCCAGGCCCAGGACAGTCCCATCTGAAACCAAGGGCAGGACGCTTGAGGCTTTTCTAATTTCTACACAAACAATCTTTATGAAAAGAGATGACAGAAACTTGGCACCACATTTCAGATGTGAAAATTTTGCATGTTACATCCTATCTTGGTATTTTTGTTAAATGTTTTGCCTTTTAAAAAGAAGGACAAGGAAAGGAAAGTGGTCATTCTCATACTTTGGGTTGTAGGAAGCTGGCTGAGATTTGTTTAATAATTCTCAGTTTTATTGTTATATAAAATCCAATCATAAATTAGCAATAAGTCATAACTTAAAAAATGCTAAGTAAGATATGTAATATATTCCCATCATCTATAGGGAAATTTTATCAATGCTTTTTCACATAAAAACATTTTTCAGGTACCTACTCTTTTGGGAATCATTTTGAATGCTGTGGAAGGAGACAGTTATATGAAATTCCTTATCTCAAAGGACAGAGTCTACTTGGAGAAGACAAATAGATAAACAGACTAACCCAAACTGGTGCCATGTGTGTATCATGCGCGGGCAGAGGTTCTGCATGATTAACAGCCTTATTTAAGACTTTAAACATTTTTTTAACGTTTATCTCTGCTCTTTTGCCTTTCCTATCCAAAAGGTGATCTTTAATGTCTGCATCACAGTCATTAAAAAAAGTAGTAAACAGATTCTCATATTTTAACTCTCTCCATGCATGGGACTGATGGCTAATTCCACGGAAGCATAATGAGGAAACACCAAACAGAAAAGCAATTTAGCTTGTTATGCTATAAAAATTTTAAGGGTTGATCAGAATTCATCTGTATTTTATAGATTTTTATTTGCACTTAGGTATTATGGAGGTTTTGAAGAGGCTGCTGTGTGAATTTTTGGATATATTTATTTAAAGGTAGATGCACCTCAATCTGACCATTTTATTTCATCCTCGATGTGATTCACTTTCTGTTTCTCCAATACTAAAGCACTCAACGAGATGAACACAAAGTAAATTCTAGGAACAGAACAGGTACATGTAAAGGCATAACTATTTTAACCATTAGTGTATACTAGCACCCAAAATGATTATATTCTTAGTTCAGGCAAATAGTACAGAAAAGTTACCCTTTCTATCTAATAAAAAAGTCAAGCTGCATTTTTAAATGTTAAAATGTTAAAGCTTAGTATTTATATTTCAAACACTATGCAAAACTACCTTAGGATGTAATTGATATGCTAAATCATGTAAAATGATGCTGGTTTGTTACCTGGAGTCAGAGGAACTACTAGTTAGAAAAGAATCAAATTCAAATGGAAAAAGAAAATCATGTTCTACTTTAATGTAGTTTCATTCTTTTTAATGTTATGAATACTTTTTATTGAGTATAACTTCATGGATATAAACAAGTAAAATCCCACCGCACACCTTTTTGGACTTGTTTTAATATTTTCATCTGCTCTGCAATCATGTCAAGGTGTTCAAAGTTGTTCCTGCAGAAGGGTGCTGTGCTCAGTATTTTCTGCAAGTTTACCTTGAATAAAATATTACTCTAACATATTTAAAATTTACAGCAATTAAAACCAAATTAATTATGCAAATGAGAAAATATAAGATATACCATGATAAATGTCTTCCTTTGATCTAGCTACTTATGTTTTTTATATCTTCAATAATTTAACTGTTAATGTCTTCTAAAAAGTTACTCATGTTCTGAAGAATCTCCAGTTCTTAGCACCACCCACACAGTATATTCACTAGAACTGAACTCATTAACTTACTTAATCTTCCTCATTTTTATTATAATTGGTATGTTCCTCACTTTAAAAATATTTTAAATTCTTTCTTTCTTTCTTTGACTTGTTTCATAGCTTTACCTTGCTATTGAAGTTCCTGGATATTTGACTTTTCTATGATTAAAATAATTAATTTTGATGTTATTATGAATTAAGTTTTGCTATGTGTGCATGAATGGTTTTCAGTTTTACTGAGATATTATTGATGCGTCATATGGTGTTAGTTTCAGGTGCACAACATAATCTTTTGGTACATGTGTATATTGCAGAATGACCACCACAGTAAGTCCAGTCAATGTCCAACACCCCACATGGTTACAATATTTTTATCTTAGCAACCATCAGAGGTATAATACAGGATTGATTTGTAGTCACCATACTGTACATTACATTTCCAGAAATTATTTATTTTATAATTGGAAGTTTGTAGCTTTCTACTACTTGTACCCATTTTCCTTACCCTCCCCCCCAAACCTCTCTGGCAAACACCAATCTGTTCTCTGTTTCTATGGGTTTCTTTTTAGATTTCACAAACAAGTAAGATCACACATTTGTCATCATTTGGCTGACTTACTTCACTTCACCGAATGCCTTCAAAGTTCACTCATATTGCCACAAATGTCAGGGTTTCCACTTTTTATGGCTAAATATATTTCATATTTGATTTTATGTGTATTTTATACATGTAGCATATACAGACACACATATATATGCATTTATGTGTACACATATGTACATACATATATATACATTTCCTTTATCCATTTTCCTGTCAAAGGACATTTAAGTTGTTTTCATGTCCCATATTCTTGGGCATCGTAACTAATGCTGCCATACATAGGGGAGTCGGGGGGAGAGAATGGCTTTGTTCCTTTCGAATATACACAGAAGTAGAATTTATGTACCACATGGCAGTTCAATTTTAACGTTTTGAGGAGCCTCCATACCGTTTTCCATAGTGGCAATAGTGTGTATTGTTGGGTGCAATATATTTTTTCACAAAACATAATCATTTAACAACCCTTTGGTTAAACTACTTGAATCCTATTTAATGAGATGGTATTTTTTTTTAAATAGGCCACATCTAAATGCCCAGATTTTACTTAGATTGTTTCACATTTATACCTTCAGTTTCTTGTTTGTTTTTTCCTTACAGAACGTGATTTGTATTTTGAGAATATCTATTTTTAAAAAAGCTTTATTATCATCTTTGAGGAGCTTCAAAATGATTTATTAATGTTGACATATGCATTCCTATCATGTATAATCTACTGATGTGACATGTGTCCATTTACATGGCTCGTATGCACAGCGCATCGGGAAAGGATCCATGAGCAATCATCTCCAGGAAAGTTGATGTTGCCTGGACCTTATGTGTTTATATAGTATTACTTGGGAGACTCAGTTCGAAGGCACCATATATTTAAAATTTCACTGGTCTCCAAAGCCATCATTAGCAAAGATGATGCTGAGGACGCTCTGCTGCCAGGTCGCTGATGACAGTGATGCTGGCTCTGTGTCAGGGAGCTTGTGGGGGTGGCCTGGACCCACACGCTGGGGATGTGGCCAGTGGTACTGACGCCGACATCAAAGGAGCTGTGAGACTTGCCGATTACACAGATATTTCTGTGCCAGAAACCATGACCAAGGAACTTCACTTGCTCCTGTGAACACCCTTAATTAGGCTAAACCTTCTATTAAGAAGATGAGAGAGCTGATCCCATAGCTAATGCAAAACATGACATCAGCAATAATAACATTAAGACTTCTGAGGTCAAATTTTGGATAAATTCCAAGTGTGCTTAAGACACAGAAATGTTTCTTTTTCTGTGTGCACTGATTTTCACTATGTTCATTAGATAAAGCCTAATAATTATATCTTTACTAAGGTTATAATCTGTCAGTTACCAAAATAGTACAAAATTACTGAATAGTTTACTCTTCTTTTTCCTCTACAGTTTAAGAGTGCATAATTATATCCATCTACCAAAAAATTATACCAAAAATTTCTTATATCCTCTTAACTCTGTTTTATTGTGTGATTATGCAATATCTTTTTCTATCATCTGTAATTATATTTTCCCTAAGGTCTCTTCTGTCTCATACAACTATTGGGTCTGCTTTGTGTGTATGTCTTCCCAGTGTATAGTTTAGCATTTTATCCTCAGATTTTGTAATGTTCTTGCGAAGAGCAGACAAATGAAATTCTACAGCCCGGTTATAGAAACAGAGACCAGGTGTACCCTTCAGCTTAAAGCAAGGAGAAGAAAGGGGAAGATCAGATAAAACACCAAAATGGTTTTGAGATAATGGACATAAGACAACGTAGGACAGGGACCCCTGAATGCAGGAAACACACAAGTTGCACCCTCTTGGCCTCAGCATCCCGCGGGAGAGAGTAGGAGGCCCTGCAGAGGAATGGGAACTCTGGGGCCCCAGAGCACTTCCATGACATGAGAGAAGGTTTGGGGAACAGGAGCAGGGCCGCTACGGTCCACAGGATGACCAGGGGATGGGGAGCTAGACCGAGCCAGGGCTTTGGACTTGAGTTGTCAGGCTCCAAACCTCCTTTCCACCATGAGTCTCGGGTAGTCAGGCTGTTATGTTGGGTTAGAGACGGAAGGCTCTCCTGCAGGACTAGTGAGTAAATCCTCTACCTTCCTGGTCGGAACTGGAAGTGCTCCTGCAGAGGTTCAAGACACTTCCGGGGATGAGATGACCTGTGAGGCCTAGATCAGGACTAACCACACAAAACAGTGGCCCGAGCCTGATGGAAAATTCTGTAAAAGGGAAAGGTACGCAAAGAATTGCAGAAACACTTCATGCAGACCTACGTTAAAATAAAATCGATGCAGCCGTTTTCGGCAGGAAGCCCACTGATCGTTACTGTGGGAAGCGCGACTCCTCTGAGGAGGAAGTAGCTGTTAGAAGGTAAGCTGTAACTCAATTAGCTGAGTGGTTATTTTATGACCAGTCAATGAATTCGGATCTCCCAGTCAAATCAATTACAACAGAATGTGCGCGCTGGTGAGTACATTCATTTCTGATGCATTTGCTTAGTTCCAAAGGCATATGATTCCACAAATATCAAGGGAGAGATAAAGTATCATTGCTGTCATAGGAAGAACAGATAGAACCTAAAAAATAAGTACAAGATTCTGAACTTGACAGGAGCATAGAGATCTGTCTTTTCAGGAACTCCGTGCTGGTTGGTCCTTACCCCCTGCTCCCCTTTTGGATGTAAAGCTGGCAGAGCATTTTGGAAGAATATTTAACTAAGTACAATCTCATCAGGAAGCACTTCAAAGACGGGCTTTTTAATGTTCAAATATAAATGTACTTTGATGACCTTCCTTTTATCGAGCCTATGATTAAAATGCTTTCCTAATGCTTCCTTCCCCCCAAAGCCAGGGCTGGTTCATCGTGTGATCTTGTAGAGTAACCTTTGATCCTACAAGCTGATTAAAACCAAATTTGATAAGAATATTCAAGGCATTGAAGCAAGTTTGTCCTTGGTAAAATTATATACTAAGTAAAAAGTAAAATATTATCTTCGAAGTATTGATTTTCCTATTATTACTTACGCTGTCCCTCACTTCCTTGTGTCTGTGGCACCCTTTTGCCTACGAAGTTCGCCTACGCCTGACACTGTGAAATAGCCAGAATACAGAATTTTTAGATGACCTACACTCGATTCCTATTTCCCGTATTAGTGAGGTTACCTAGAGCTAGCCCCTCTCTGAATTTCAATTTATTTATGCACAGAGTTGGAAAAAAGTCTGTGACACTACATAGGATTCAGATGGAATCAGTTGTTGATGTATATTGATTTCTCCTTTATAGAAAACATGCTACAAATTTGTATATTATTGCATTGAATGTCATCATAGTGTAACATTGATGTGACTAAAGATTCCTTTAAGAAAAGAGTTTTCTGGTGTCTCTCAGATCAGCTGTGACCTCTGGAAGGTTAATGGTAAAAATTCTCAAAATATTTCCCCTTTCTGTTCCTAATGGAAAATAAAGTACAATCTCATTAATTTACATGTTGGCTGATGATTAAGCTTAACTTCCTAGTAACCAAATGAATATTTAAACTGAAATTTGCTATTCATAAAAGAATATGACTCGACTCATAATTTCCTGGCAATGTCTGTTCATTATTTTCATAGGCAGTTCACCCACCAATCAAACGAAGGCTAGCCCCTACAGCTCAATGCACAAGCTCCAATGGTGGGCGGGTCTCCTTTTTGGAAAGCGTGAATTCTCATTGGTTATTCATGGTGATCTTATGGTTATGACATGGTATGGTTTTCAGTTGTGGACAGTCTGGCTTCGTATCTATTAGTTGTTCTTACTTTTGTTTCATTATCATTAACATACTTTGTTGTAGCTTTTTGGTTCATTCTACATGTTATAGTGATATTTATAGCAATATTGTTTGACTTAGAATTTTCTAAGAGGGTCCAAAACATGCTTTGGACATGAATGAATAGTTGCATGCAAAAATCTTTACCACTGGGCTATTTTTTTAAATGAAAATATGGATCCATGGGATAGTGGGGTCATAGGGAATAACCAACCAGAGAAGGATGAACTAAACATTTTAGGAAAAAGAATATAGTCCCCAAATTGACAAGATGTGAAGGAAGAAGTATGTCAGTTAACATTCTTTTCCATTTCCTGAAAAATAGTAACTAAAGAAGAAGTAAATTTACTGAAAGACATGAAATAGTTCATAGAACAGAAACAAATTCTAAGCAGCCAATGTGTGGTCACATTCCAGGAAACCAGGCATTAGCCCCTATTGGCAAACTCCGCGAGGTGCAACCTAAGAAATGACTGAGCTATAAACATTTTGGTTTTTTACATCTAATAATTTCAAGTCTAGTCAGCTACAGTTCATCTCCAGGAAATACGAAAAGTATTATTTGATAGAAAACTTACATTAGCTGCCAGTGAACCACAAGTATGCATGGTATGCAGACTGCTTTATCAGCCTTTTTTAGCATTTTATATAGTACGTTGTTTTGTTTTTGGAGAGAAATCAATTTAATTTTTTATAAAAATGTTTAAATCTATTTGAGGGTTATGCTTAACCTCCAAAGTTTCTAAAATTAGATAAAAAATGCAATGCCTCCTGAAAGCATAACTAAAAATCTTAAAGCCCCCTGATTTTCAGATGGTCTACTCTAATTTTCTTTTTAACGTATTTTTTCTGGAGGTAGTTCACTTTACAATGTATTTGGGAATGAAAAAGAGGGCTTGATGTATATGATAGCTCTAGCTTGTGAATCATTTTTAGAAATGAATATAAGTAATAGCTTATTTTCTACATTTTAGAACAGGGTATTAGGAAAAAGTGGCAACGGCGGCTTTGGGGGTGTTGTTTTCTCTCAGAGAGCACTTTAGGGGCCCCAGGCAAGTACTTTAATTAACACCGGTTCCATCTATCATTTGAGTTCCCCTAAACTCAATTATCCACTTGAATAGTTCCCAACTTCCAGAATGAACCTTTGAACAACATAGTGGAATTATCAAAAGTGAGAAAAAGAGATTCATGGCTACCCCCCTTCAACATATTTATTTTATCACAGCCTTTGTGCAAACAATAAGTGTGTTTTTCTTTACATGAGGCATCTGATATGGCTATAATCCTGAAATGTGTTTTGTTATATATAGACTATTACCTCACATTTATGTAGCTGTTTTCAATATTTGAATAAATCTTATTTAAAATCATTCTTATCTGAGAGCTAATTGTTATTTAAGAATTCAAGTTAGACATGAATGAAATTAATCACATTGCTATAATAATTTTTACTAACAGCTATCAATTTTGTTAGAAATGTTGCCACAAATTAGTATAAATATCACTAATGAATAAATTATCTATAAAGTTATAATTTATGGGAAAGGCTTAGATGTTATAGCCTCATTTTTATCTCATTTCTGAAATGTCTAAGACACCTTGCTTAAACAGTCTAAGCTTAGGTTGTATATTTAAAATAAAACGGCTGCTAAGAGGGTCGAGTGGATTTACATAAGCATTGCATCTTGTGCATTGTAACATTTAAAGATTTGGGGGTATATTGGCAGCCCATAAAAATAATATATTATTTCCAACTATTTAAATCTGCAAAAGTGATTGAAGGCATTGTTTCTTATTTTATCAACATATGGGTATTTTTCTAAAGTTCTTATGTATTGAACACACACTTATGTTTTATATTAGAGTTGAGTTTCCCATCAATGCAAAAAGTTTAATTGCTTCATTTCACATGTACTTACTAAATGTTTGAAAGATAAAAAATAATGTTAATATTTTATAAATGTCAAAACCTGTAATTCTGAATTAGAAATGGGAAGTAATGATTACCTAGCTTCTATCAGTTTGGGTTTTCACATTCTAGATTATTTTAATATGAGAAAAACCATGTTAATTTTTATACAAAAGTAAATCTGTATTTTCAAATTAAAAATCAAACAAAGATATTGTAGAGAACAACACAAATAGGTACTTTACCAATAAGAAGCTCAAATATGAAAGAGTGTTCATTATTGTTCAACATTTTTAAGAGACTTTAAAGACAAATATTCTTTTCTTACCTACGCCTGGAAGCTAAGAAGAAAACAGGAAAAATATTTTGGTTTGGTTTATTTTGGTTGTAGGTCCTTCTTTCCATCCCTCTATTCCACCCCCTACCCCCGCCTGCCTGCATGTTGGAAAACTGCAGAGTAACAATTTCCTGTTATTGATGAGTCTTAAAATATTACAGAGAACCAGGCCTCAACCAGCACTGCCTACAGGGGAGGCCCGGTAAACAGCGGGAAGGAAACCAGGCTATCCAAGGACAGCTTAGGTTCCAGCCCCCGCACCTGTCAAAGGGTTCCGTCCAGCAGCCATTGGCTATCCAGCAAGAAGGGGGCTGGCCTGGGTACCCTGCACATGTTGTTAGACCGTCGTGACTGAGAGTGGAAACGCTATGCTTCACCTCAACATGCACTCACTGTATTTCTGGAAACGGTGTGTCCATTTTCCCCCACGGGTCACTCACTCTCTCCCTTCCTGCTAATACGCTTGGGATGGCGGACTCATCCTGGCTTTAGGATTACTCAACTCAACTCGGGGCCAGCAGGAGCCAGGTGTGAGATGGGATTTGCTGGGGGCCCAAGGCTGAGGGAGGTAGAACTATTGTGGAAGGAAAGCCCGGCCATACAATATTGTTCGAGCTTCAAAATCAAACCATGTCTAATACAAAGTACCCCCTGGTTTTTTCATTTAATTAACTCGGCATAATTTACTTCGTAGAGTTTGAGTTGTCTGTTCAAATGGAAAGAGACCTAGCGGCCGGCACAAGTGTGTGTGACTGTAGGCATGCGTGCACCAGTGGACACACACAGGTGTGCGTTAGAAATGTGGGGATTTTCTCCAAGTGCAAGGTTTTCTTTTTCCAAATGATATTAAATATTAAGTTATTTAATGTTTAATGTAACCTATTGAACAAAATAATTTGTAAGAAAGCTACCGATTTAAGAAGAGTTTTCTCATCTTCAGCACAAGTGTCTTAAAGATACCTCAAACCGACATTATACTTTGGGGAAGAAAATATGAATTATCCTACTCTCCATTGATTTCTCTCTCACGATGAGCCTCCAAATCCTCCCCTGACTGTACAAAGCTCCTAATGGAAATTTTCATGTAAAAAGTAGGGCAGTTATGCTACTTAACTTCATTTCAAAATTTATTTCATTAAAAGGGATATTTTAAAATATCTCGTTTATCTTCATTTAAAAAGAAATTTTAAAACACTACTCCAAGTGTCTTTAATGGAGAGAAACAATTTTACATAAAGCAATCTTACATATTATTCCACAATAAGATACTGGTGTCATAAAGTCATGAAAAGATAGATTATTTTCAGAAAATTGTATCCATATGGCAAGATGGTCACTCATGGCCCATAATGTCACTTATTTTGCACGGCTAAGCAGCTAGGCAAATGTGCAGATAGAACTGGCCACATGCTTCATCTGTGAAGGGGTGTCTTTAAAATGAATCTGGTTCATGGAGAATAACAGGCTCATTAACTCTTTGGGGCCGTTCGGGTCCCATCTAAAATGCATTCCTTCTCTCTGACCTAATTATCCAAACCCTATTCCAGCAGCTTGTCCTGGAGTTTATTTACTTGCAGTCCCTGGCAGAGGGCTGAGAGGGAAAAAAGGAAGGAAGGGAAGATCTTATCTTAGGATATTCTACCACTTCCCACAATACAACATATTCTCAATTTGCTATTCGCAGTGTTCTTTAATAAATCTGTATCACTTTTTGAAGAAATTATACAAATTATTTGTAAATTTACTAAAAAATAACTGTAAAATATTTCTGATAGTGTTCTGAGTCACCTGTAATTAAGGTAAAACAGATAGTATGTCTTTCAAAATATTGATTTCAGATATTTATAAAGGATTATCTATCTATCCTTCCATTCATCTATCTGCATATCTATCATCTATTTACATAAGAGACAAAGAGACAAATTTATTTACAAAATAAATTCAGTAGGATCTTTGTATTTTTAAAACTTAGCTAGAACTCGGATATCAAGCATCTGCTATATTATGGGGGTGATATGTACCTTAAATATATGGAAACTCTGATGTTTCACTTCTCTTTGTCACAGACTTCTGGATTCGTAGCCATTTAAAGTTGAAGTGAGATGACTGAGAACAGTTTTCCTTCATGGCTGCACACATTGAAATTCCTTCCAACTGTGAATGAGGCTCCCTTTTCCATTCCCATCACCACATTCTCTCTTGTCCCCTTGACGGCGATCCCGCTAACACGGTGAAGTGGTATCTCCTCATGGTTCGATTTTCATTTTCAATGTGATTGGTGATATTGAGCAATGTTTCATGCCCCTGTTGGCTGTTTATGGATTGGAAAACTGTCTATTCAGTTCCTCTGCCCATTTGATACATGGATTGTTTGGGGCTCTTTGGTTATTGGAAACTGTGCATGTGACATCAGTAAAGCTATCTGGGGTTTTGCACATAGAATCAGAAAAAACAGATCAAAGAATAAAAAGAATTAGAGAGAACCAGATCAAAAGTTCTAAGAAAAAGAGCACATGTAGTTTTGAGTCCAATACAATTGACAAGTATATTTTTCTCGAAGTTTGCTTTCATACAGCACAGCCCCTGTAACTAAGTGATGCTTTTTGGGACTAATGGAAGGAGACTGTGAAAAAGAATTAACAAGATTTTCGACTCATTGGAAAAGGGGTGAGAGAGGACACAAAACTGCGAATTTTAAACTTGTTGACTGAGAAGCTTAGTCTCAATAAGATGGGGAAGGCAGAAAGAGCAACCCAGCGGCGGTGTCCACAGTAAAGGTGGAACACGTCCAAGTCTGACCCTTCTTTCTCATGCCAATAAAAATTTCTCTGAGATACTAAAATGTATTTATTTTAACATGAATTTGACCCACAAAGTGTTAATTTAGTATCCAGCAACTTTACCAAATTTGTGTATTTGTTCTACTACTTCTTTAGCGGAGTCTTTAGGATTTTCTACGTATAGAATCCTGTCATCAGCTAACACAATTGTGTTTCTCCCTTTCTGATTTGGACGCCTTTTCTTTCTTTCTTTTCTAGTTGAACTGATGCCATCACTGAGTGTCCATATCGTGTTCTCCCGTTTTCTCACTCTGTAACTCAACATCCACTTGCAGTCATTGCTTCTTTTCCTTCTGGTTATTGAGCTATAATTGGTACACACCATTGCGAGAGCTTAAGCAATACAATGTGATGACCTGATAGGACAGATAGTGTGAACCAATCGCCACAATAATGTTAGTTAGCACATCTAGTATCTCACATAAGTACTTTTTTGTATGTGTTGAGAATGCTTAAGATCAGTATACTCTCTCAGCAGCTTCCAAGTATCCAATACAGTATGGTTAACTACAATCACCAAGCTGTACATTAGATCCCCAGAACTCATTCACGTTATAACTAGAAGTTTGTCCTCTCTGACTGACATCTTCCCCGTTCCCACACCCCAGCCCCCGGCAACCACTTCCATTCCTTGTTTCAATGACTTTGGCTTTGACAGATTCCACACGTGACTAAGATCACACAGGACTATCTTTCTCTGACTCATCCCACCATATGCCCTCAAGGTTTGTCCACGTTGTTGCAAATGTCAATATTTTCTTTTTATAACTAAGTAAAATTCCATAATTTATATACTGTATTCTCTTCACCCATTAATGTGTTGGTGGACATTCAACTTCCTGCTATGCCCTGTACAACTCTTACTACTTCCAAGAAAATAACCAAATGGTAAACAGCATTGGGAAAACTGGTGATGTGAGTTACAGTCCAGGGGGTGAGGCCATCACTTGGAAATAAGGCAGGAAGGGAAATAACTCAGTATAAGGATATTATGGAGGATACTTGTCTCATGTATCACATTAGGAGCATAGGAAAGATCCAGAGCCCAAGGCTGAAAAACTTTCCATAAAAGTGCTACCAACAGTCACTGGATCGACTTAATAGGTATGCGATTAGCTTGCAACTTTGGGGAGAGAAGCCAGAGAAGAAGTTTTTGTCATATGGGTACATTGCTTTTTAATATCTTGTCAAGATATTATAAGAAAAGATGAGTTCATGGAGATAATAGCTAGTTTGGAACCATGAATGACAGGGAATAGCGTCCACACACCCAATGACTTATAATATCAGAGGAGGTCATTCCTCCTCAATCCTCAACAGCAAAACATAAAATTGACAGAGGTTAATTAAAAAACCAGCCTTGTGGCAAATATTTTATTAAAGTTACATCCGTGTTCCCATTGCTAAAACCTCTGATTAGGATTTCTCAGAATATCAGAATAAAGTTGGTAAGCAAAATACATTTCAATTGGCTCAAATGCCTCAGAGAATCGGATGTACCTACATGTAAATAAAATAAAATAAGTATAGCAAGTAGGATGTGTGCTAAAATGAGTGTGGGTATGGTTAATAACATTTAGAGAGGACAGGAAGCAAATAAAGGAGCAGTAACACTTCAGAAACAGTATTGTAAAAGCACAGAATGAGCTACAGCACCCAGATATCCCTAGTTCTGGACTAAACGAGACTGCGACTCCTCTGTCTGGAGTTCTTCTCCAGAGGCTGCAGCAGCACATGGCATGTGCCAGGAGGCAGGTAACTTTTCTTTTCAGTTGTGAATTCTGCAGATAAAGAAAAGGTGCATCCCCAGTATAAAACTACCCCAAGTGACACCATGGTCAGGAGATTACTGTCCATCAACAAAATATATTTGACCTTGATCTTGTTGATGTGACTGTGAATTATTATTACCCTGCAAAGGGCTCGAGTGCCTTTTACAAGGAAATAGAAAGTGAATTAAGCATTTGATGGATTCCAGCACTCTCCACAAGCGCTCAGTTTCTCTTGCTATTGAAGCTAGTTCTGGCCCACGACTAGTTTCAGCCAATACAATATGACAAAATATCTTATTTTGTGCATTATTTTCTCTCCACTATGAGAATACTCAACATTATATAGGGCGGAGCCTCCATCGTCTGGAATCTTCAAGGGCTCCAGGGGCCATCGGGCTAGTCCGCAGGTCTCAGCAGGAGCG
Organism: Micronycteris hirsuta; assembly: GCA_004026765.1. Taxonomy (NCBI): domain Eukaryota; kingdom Metazoa; phylum Chordata; class Mammalia; order Chiroptera; family Phyllostomidae; genus Micronycteris; species Micronycteris hirsuta. Next base: position 71,497 of record PVJI01006503.1, on the reverse strand, counting down.
CTGTGAATGTTTTCAGGCACATGAACGTGTGTGCTGAATCATGCCGCTTCTCTTCTCGTGGGCCAGTCACAGATCTGTAGCTTGTACAGTGAGTACATTTTGCTGTTGTAAGGCAGTGAAGTTTTAAGATTTTAGCCTCTGCATGTAGCTTTACCAGAATATAATAAGCACAAGAAACTCTTTAATACATCCCCACTCTTCAGAGTTTCCATGTGTTCCTTCATAATTTCTCCCTCCAAGGACACCCTCCAACCCCAGAAAGACACTGATCTCCTGTTACTATAGAGGGTTCACCTCTTCTAGAATATTTAGAGAAATGAAATCATAAACTATGCTTCCTTATACCTGGATTTTTTCGCTCAGTGTAATAATTTAATTCAATGTAATTATTTTGAGAGTCATGGCTAATTCATTCATATAGTAGGTGTCTGTTTACATTTGACAAACATTTTCCAAAGTGTTTGCTACATTTTACACTCTGGTCAATAGTGTATAGGTTATAGAAAGGATTGTACCACATCCTTGCCAACATTTGCTATGGTGAGTCATTTTAATTTTTGACATTTTAAGAGGTCTAATGACAGTTAATTGTGGCTTTAATTGGCTATTCCCTAATGATTAAGGATCATTTTTTTCTCCTCACTACAGATCACGTTGTTAATATGTTGTTGCATGCCTGCTAAGCATAATTAGACACCAGACACTGTGATTTACCTTCTTGGGTGATGGATAATGTTTCATTCCTACAAATACTGTTGGGCTTTGTCATTTCATGTTGAAAGTGGTTTTTTCTTTCCATCCTGGTTTTAATATTGTATTAGGCAGGGGCAGAAGAGCATTTACTTAGTCCAGGCTTCGTTTCTTTTCACTACTGAAGCAAGACCTTTTGAATACTCAAGCCCCATGAATTCTGAGTTTTTCTGACGCAGCTGGTGATGACAGGTGATATTTCTGGTCCTTTGTGAGCCCCAGAGGGGGTTTTCCTGTAATGTTCTCAGTAGCTCTCCCCACACCCTCGGGCAGTTTCCTCCAGTGCGTGCGCAGATCAATACACAGCAGAACTCTTGAAGGGACTGCCTAGAGCTGCCTTGGGTTCCCTTCCGTGCAGCAATCTTCCACCCGATACTCCCTCCTGCCGATTCTGCCGGCCGCCCGCCGTGTTCTGCCTGGGCTCCTCGCCCTGTCTCCTCACGTGAGGGAGACTTTCTGGCTCTGCTTGCGTTTCTCATGCCTGACCATTGAACCTCAGCCTAGAAGAGTCTTCAGGCCACCACCAGGGAAATAATAGGATTTGCTTTTCCCCATTTCTCAGGCACTTTCCTTCACTGCCTGAAGGCCAATGTCTTGTGCACGTGGTTTCCCCTGCTTTGCCCAGTGCGGCGGCTGTTGGAGGGGACAAGAAAGCAAATCTCGCTGTTGTGACTGCAGCTTGGCCAGAGGTATAGATAGATGTCATAGCTGTTTTGTAATTACAGCCTAAGCGAGACTTTCCTGACTCGTGTAGGAAAGGTTCTGCTAGTCTCAGTCTGCAGAAAAATTAGATGTAGGACATGCCATATTATACATAATTTCAAGATAAGTTCTGAGCATATATGTATGTATGCATGTATGTTTCACACGATAAGGGAACAATGATAATAAATAAAAATCAACACATCAGTCAAGATTCTGTGCAAAACAGAAACACCAAGTAGAAGCTCACACAATTTTGGGGTGAAATAGAGAAGAAAAAGCCCTGTGGCTGTCAACAGAGTTTTGGCTTTAATTTATATCACTACAGCTAGGCTCAAGAAGACAGGACACTACTTCTGTCACCTGGAGTCTAGAAACCCGCCTCTGCCCCTTTAAGATGCACCCACGGTCGGCATCTTCTTGGGATGTGAGTTTGGGCATTGGACACTAAGAGACGGAAGTGGTTTCAGCTAACACTCGTTTCTGTCACAGCAACTTTGCCCATAACACTCCAGAAATGTGGGTCTATCTCACTTCCAACTTACAAATGTATTGCTTCATTTACATTCAGAACTCCAGCTTTGTGTCTGAAAAATGCCATGTTTATCCTTCTAACTTCAGAAAGACCAGAGAAAACAAAAGTTGTGTCCAATCAACATATCCCTCCCAACCCAATCACTTTGGCTCCTCAAAGTCCGCTCCTAGCTTTCTGTGCATGGTAAATGCCTATCTGGCTCTGAGATGGAGCCCAGCAGAATGCCTAGGGCGCCGTCGGTCATCATATCCACCACAAAGTAATGTCCGTTCTCCGCTTATGCGGTCAGAAAACCCCTCTTAAGTCAATAGTTACAAATGCACCGTACATAACGTATTAGGAAAAGGAAAGAGCACAGCCTATATTCACAGTAAGGCAGAGAAGAAAATATTCACAGTCATCAGATATTTATATATAAATGCAGATGTATTGGAAAGAGAGGGAGAACATATTTAGTCACTGCAGTTGGCACTTCAGTTTGCAGGGCCGTAGTAGTTGATATCTGTAATATTATTATCTCACCTGATATTCCGTGTGGCCTTTTTCTGTGGCCAGCATCTCAGCCCTGGGACTTGTATTACTCAGTACCTGAGCCATCTGTGTGTCTGCCTTTCTATTATCACAGGTTATGGAGGAGTGCAGCAATTAGTGTGAGGATCCTCTGTTTTCAAAACACACCCCACCCTACCTCTTTCTTCTTGATAATCAGGATTGAGCCTCGCACGAAGTACTGTGATCATCTTCTTATATTGTTGGTTCAATGGCAAAAGGATCCATAATGGCATGGTGGCCATTTGGAAAGAGTATTTTGTTTTCTAGGTGAATGACGCCTCTAACCCAGAATGCTGGTGGATCATTAGGAAATACCACTTACCAATCTTGAACACCAGAAAGGTATGTTACAGACTTGGCAGAAAGAGTACTAAATATTGCCCAAGGAAGGTGTTTTCACATCCAGCATAATCCCTTATTCCAGTACATACAAATAGATGCTCCATGTGCCGCATCCTGTGGGACGATGTACTTACAGCTTATAAAGATGTCGTTAATAAATGTTCACAAGGCCACTCAGCTTTACATGAAGACGGTTCATTCTAGCTGAGAAAACTAAGGTAAGACAGATGCCCTAGATGTGAGCCACTCCATCCTTGATACTAATATTGTTGCTATTGTAAAATGTATCGTGTGTTCAGAAACGACGTCATGCATGATGTCATAACAGGGAATTAAACATTCGGTAAGTCCACAATCACTAATACTGAGCAAAATGCCGCGACCAGAGAAGACAAATCCATGTTGAGCATAACCTTCATTTGGGTGAAAAGAGAGTTGCCTATTTAGGAAAGAAGGGGGCCAACCCTCCTCGAAATCCGACGGGGCCACTGGGCGGCATCCCAGTCCTCCCGGGAAACGGTGTGGCACCGGAGAACAGCAGCAATGTCTGCAGTTGTGAGACTCTGCCCATCGATGGTGCTGACCCTTTGGCCTTGGCGAGGTGATGTCTGCGTTGTGTGAGCCAAGGATAGTCAGGTGGGAGCACTCACTCCCGGGATCACTGCACGTCTCTTCTCCTTGGTGGTGGAGACGGCTATGCTCTCGCTTGGCCCTGATGCTGACATTTCTGTGCATTCAAATCTACCCAAGACCCCTGTATGAGGAAACTGCCAGCCTTTTTTAAAAAATTGCCCTTACCTTCTTGCCATGTGCTTAGCCACTGCCTAGAAATCATTGCAGATTTGGACCTCCGATGCTTCTTTCTTTAGGGGACGTGTGCTTTGAGGTATACTGTACAAAGTCCTGTCTTCCTGAGGGACAGACCTTTACTGGCATCCCCAAGTGTGGTTTGCAGGTGAAATGAGGAAGCGTGTCACCTGTAGCAGGAGCCAGTCAGTTAGCCAAACCAGCTGTAAAGCAGGCCTGTATTTGGTTTCCTGTGTCGACTGCTCATATAAGCTCTCCATGGGTCCACAGATGTGGAGATGTGCACGAAGTATTGGTGGCTTTAGGACACAGAGTCAGACCTTGCTCACTTACACCATTTGACTTGCTAAGGAGTCCTGCTGCACATGTACAGGGAGCTGAGACTATTTTTCACACGAAGAATGACTCTTAGCATAGCTTTGTTCCATCAACTGTAGGTCTGTGACATGCTTCTCTGATTGAAGATTCTGCAGGCTCCAGCTAGAATCCCAGCCCAACAGAGAAACATCAGCCCTCCCTTGCTGGGGCGGCGGTGGCAGCATTCACTCAGACACACACACACACACACACACACACACACACACACACACACACACACGCAGCATGGACAGCAGCCAGAGCAGCAGCTAAACTCCCTCTGATTCACATCACTCAGTTCACGGACTGGAGCCAGATATTCAGCCTAATGCTCTTTGTAAGCTCCAAAACCTAAACAGATCCAGTAACACATCATATCTTCTACTGGCCAAAGAAAAGGTATTATAATAATAAACTCAAAATCTTAGTGAGAGATGAAAAAGCCAGAAATGAAAAAGAAACAGAAACTCTGACTAATCCCACGTTACATGATTGCATCCATAAAAAACACCCAAAACAACTATGTGAAAAATAATTAATAATCATTAGCATTAGCAAGAAATTAACAGGATGGCTGGATGTACACAGTACACAGATAGATATTTTATTTTGAAATACAGGTAATGCATCATTTTTATTTCCTAACTGATTCTAAAGTTTATATGGAAATGCAATGGTTCGACCAGAGTCAAAGTGCTTCTGGTACGAAGAGCCTGGGAGGGAACACGCGCTGTCACGTGATAAGACTGACAGGCAGAACGTGTGGAGTGTGCAGTGCTACATCGCAGGTGTTGACCACGGGGTGGATGAAGCAGAAGGCTAGCTGGAGACAGACTCACCTGTACCCTGAAGCTTGTTGTGGACACCGTGACCACCAGACAGTGGGGAGGGACACAAATTTTTAATAATTAGTGCTAAGAAATCTAGCTATTCACAAAAGGAAAAAAAAACCCAAAACCTGGACCTGTATGTCACAGGATTAATGGGGAGTCAGTGCCAGGTAGACTGAAGCCCTGAATGTGAAAGTCAAATACATACATACCCTGGAAGAAACTGAGTTCTAACAGGAAACACAAAAGAACTAACCCAAAGGGAAACAGTGACATGTTTATACATTAAAGTTAGGAACTCACAAGTTGTGAAAAAAATACATTGAGGATTGGCAACTATATGGAATACATTAAAAAGGACTTTACAAAGTAATGAGATAAAAAGGCCCAGTGGAAAAAAAAAGAACTTTACACAAAATGAACTCCAAATGGCCAGTAAGTGCATGGAAAGGCACTCGACCTCTTCCGTAACCAGGCAAAGCCAGCCAGGGTCCCGCTGCGCACTATGCCTCATAGACTGGGCAGCCGACCTCAGCGGGGCAGCCTCCGTGTTGGCGGGGAGGCGGGTGCACCAGGGCTCTCATCCCTGCTGGACGTGGTGCAGACCAGACAAAGATTTCGGAGAACCGGCTGGCAATTCCAGAGGTCCGCTCTATGCATATTCTACAACTCAACAGTTCCACTCCCAGCTGTAGGCCCCAGAAAAAGGAGTGCGTATGTCATCCAGAAAACACGCACAGGAATATTCTGAGCATCATCATTTAGAATGACCAGAAACTGAACACAACCCAAATGTCTACCAACACTAAAATAAATGCATAAATTGCGGTACGATCATAGTGGGATGCACAGGGCAATGAAAATGGATGAATCATAGCTACAGGCCAGGGGAAGATTCACCAACACTCAGAGAAAGGGCACAAAAACATAAACCAAATGACAGAAACAAACACAAAGCAGGAAACAAGGTCATGAGATGATGCGAGATAAACCTAATCTTGTGAGCTGCTCAGGCGGTTTTCCTTTTTCGTCACTTTTTGCCTGCCAGGGTGTTGAATATAAGGTCCTAACGGCTGTATCATTACAATCTGAGGAATATAGGTCTTCAAGAGACTGTTATTCATACTGAACTCTAATGAGTAGTTTTATTTCTGCAATATTTAACCTTTGCGGTGATGATGGCACAAAGCGTTTCGTCAAGCCGAGCGTACAGTGAAATTTTACGAAGCTTTTAAGAAACCAGGAGAAAGCAAGGCTGGGCTGTCATTTCGCAGCTGACTTTTAATATTTCTGCTAAGAAGGAGCTGATCTAAAGCAAACGTTTTTACCTTTTCTTTCTATTTCCTCTCCTCTCAAACCTGAAGAGGCTCATCCGCATAGACATTTTCAAGATAAACAAACTACTAAGTGAATAGTTATGAGTGCTAATATAATGTCACCCCCCAGCACACTTTCAGGAGAATAAACTTGCATGAAGCTTTTGCTGAAGAGAGAGAAGTCAATGTGGATTTTAACTCAGAAAGCCACTTTCTGGTGAATCAAGTCAAGGTAAATGGCTGAGGGAACAGCATTTGATCCACAGATGAGCCTGAAATTTTGGGTGAAGCCCACGGAGGAAAGATAACTTGAGGCCAACAACCAGCCTCCTCGGGGAGTATCTGAAGCATGTAGGACTTAACTGATGCACTGTGACACCTGCTGTGGTCACTGAAGCTCTTCCTGCCTCTATGTGGACTTTCCTCCCTGACCGTTCAGGTCCTTCACGATGTTTTTCTCATGTTCTCCATCTCACATTTAACCCCTTCTAGGGGGATGTGCACCTCAGTCTGGTTTAGGGTTTTGGCTTTGTGGTTCCACTTCGTGGGGACTGATCTTCTAGCATTTTAAAGAAGATCCAAATGGTTCACTGAAAGCCAATGAGAAAGACAATGGTGCTTCCAGTACGTTATTTTCCACAATGCCTGATGATTTTAGTCTTCCATGGTCTAAGGCCACGTTACACATTCGGTGAAGTCGGTCATTTCGGAATGCTTGATGGTCATTAAAATTGGATGGGGACTTGGATAGGCCTTCTGGATTTTTCTAAAGCCATCAACAGGAGTGTGAATGTTACCTTAGGTACCCATCACCGCATCTTTGCGCTTTCCAACCCGTGGCGGCTGTTGGCTGGGGTGGCCGCGAGTGCAAGAAGGGTGGGTCACTTTTTGAAAAGTGTGCATTGGTTCTCTTTAATTCAGGATTGCATCCTATACCCTGTGCTTCCCTTATAGTATCTTATATTTTATAGGTGCTTAATAAACACTCATTGTAAAAACGACCACCAAGAATTTTACCTGTGTTTGAGGCATTCAAAGTTAGTGGAAAAACATGACCACTAATTTGAGAATTCACAGATTAATTTAGGAGATAAGTATTCAATTAAAAAATGCAATGTGTGAAAGTAGGTGTCAGTGTATAACAAGTTGGATACCTTTGATAATGTGAAGTAGGACTTGATCTCAAGATAGAGAAGATCAGGATTCAAGAAGAATACTAAACTAAGGTGGACAACCGACATTATTCATTATTCACTTTTATCAAATAAAGAAGGGTAGTCGCTTGACAGGCTTTACTTCAGCATTCAACTAAAATAAGGCACCTTATTGCTTCGAATACCTGGACAAAGTCAAAGATATTCAGCAGAAGTAATAAGCAAATAACCCTACAAACACATTCCCACACTTTCATACACAGGCACATACACAGACACGAATAACTGAATGAACAAATGTGCAGTTAGTGAAATTAGAGAATTAGTGAAAACCTGAAATATTCTCTCCAACTCTACCAATTTGATAAGGTAAAACTTAAGAAAATCCAGAAAAAATGTAGAGGATATTTTTGTTTTGGCAAGTTTTGATACAATACATGAACAAATGTTCTTTTCTTTCCTCATTTCTATTTTCCCTAACTTTTGCAATGAATAGGACTTCCTTTTACTTAGAGAAAGGTGCTATTATTTTTAATACAACAATTAGTAAAATAAAAAGGAGATGCCCGCATTTCTTTTCATGAGCTGCTTGAAGGAGTTTCTCAAGCAATATATTGCTGTTCTCATGCTATGAACTGAGAAATGCCTTTTGTAATGTGTTTTGCCACTCAGGATTTTTCTTCCCTATGCATGTGTTTTTTATACATAGTCTTATCCTTGGTTGCATTCCACTGCATACCTTCAATTTAGCTTAATTTTACACCATCTTCTTCTGTAGGTGAAGATAGATGGTGAAAGCAAAGTTCTTACTACAGATAATTTTTATCCTGTGAAAAGGTTAAAATATTCTGTATACTTCTTACTTCTTACATTTCCAGTCTGTTAGCTACTCAGAGTGACTCATATCAGCCCCAAAGGGCAAACTTCAGCTAGGATTCACTTTCTTCTGACTTCTGACAGGTTTTGTACACCCGCAAAAGGACCAGCTTTTACATATTCAGGAAACACACGCAGGCTGTCTCCCTGTCTCCTGAAATGCTAACCTCATCGAGAAGGGGTTGACGCTCCTGTCTCTCCATCAGGGTCAAGACTTTTCTCTTCTCCCTTTGGTCCTGCACTTGCCCTTGTTTTTGCAAGTGTTCTGCATGCATCTGTTCTTTCTACTACAGGAGATTCATTTATCATAATATCATTTTAATGCTTAAATCCAATACTGAGACAGATGTATTATAAAGCAAAGAAGAGAATCGTGACTACATACTAATAGTATCATTCACCAGTGACATAACTTTAGATAAGTATTTGAAAAACTCTTTCTTTTTAGTGGTGGCCAGCCTACTATCATATTGAAAAATTGAGGCAGAACAATCAGCAATTTTTTTTACCAGCAAACAATGAGCCAATTAATAACTAAGAGCAATCCTACAAATGTGTTAAATATTAATATTTAAGAGTAATGAAGCTTAACCTCAACCACTTCCAGGTAATAATGACAACATATTGATAACAAAATGCTATTCACCCAAATTTTAGGAATTCATTGCATTTTCTATATAGGTATGCATTAGAAGTTATTTACCGTTGTAAACAATTCCTTTGTTCATGGATGACTTGCTAGAGTACTAAATTAGCACTTTCAGCCATGAGTTAATATTAACACATGCCAACTAACATCAGCAACTCCAATAACCAACAAGCTTTTAATGACCTTTGCGTTTATATACAAACTAAAACCTGTGGCTATTTGCACACCCCCCTGCCCCACAGAAAACAAAAGGAAGCCTGGAAGTTTCTCGAAGCCCAGAGTTCCCCTGGTCTCCTGTGAGCCATGGAGCACATGTGGCTACGTGTGGTGCTGAAAGTCATTAAATTTCTGTTTACGACCTAAATCCCCTCATATGCAGGAAACTCATCGTATTTTTTTCAAATGGTTTTCTTCCTGGAAGAGGTAGGGTAAGAGGAACAGTTTTCAGTAAATTAGCGGCTACTTTGCCTTTCTTTTAGGTTTTGGGAATGCAAACATATCTACATAATATCAACCCTCCCATGACAATCTCCACATCTCGGGACCCTTAAAACAATGACACATGCGAAAGTACTTCTTCCAATAAGGGAAAATATTTACTGGTTTTGTGATTGGGATGTGGGGATCTTTTTTTTTTTTTCTTTTGCACGGGGGAGCAGAACTTTATTTGGTTTACTAAGATAGCTAAGAATAACTGAAAAAAATTATAACAAGAAAAAAACCCAGCTTAAGACATAAAAGAATCGTGAGTGTGAACAGTACTTGAGAAACCAAGATCCGAGAGAGAAGGAGCGCATCTGGACAATGTTCCGCATTCCTATCGCAGGAAGAAGGGGGAGGGCAGAGTTCATAAGTGATAATGCTTCAGACCGGAAGAGCTACTGGTAGGAGATGGCTGGGACCTCCCGTCCATCTGCAACTGGCTTTCCCAGACACCCAATGAGTAGTTTGGTGCTCTTGTCTTTTCTTACAGGGCAGGCCCACAAAAGCAGGGTGGCAAGCAGATACATTACATAAGTTTCCTCCAACTGATCCCTATCCTCCCCCAGGACTGCCTGGAGCTGCGGGCACCCTCTGCTACAGGTATCAGGCCTCCTGCCACAGAGGGGGTGTTAATTTCCATTGTTGTCATCAATTACGGAACTCCTTTGTTGCTGGCTTTTGAAAATATATTTCCATTACATATATTTTGATAGTCACAAGTAGTATAAGCAGATTGTCACACATTTTGGAGGATGTTGGTCAAAAATCCCTTTGACATTTAAGCTTATTCAGTGAAAGAGAGATAGACAGATGAAAGAGAGAAATGCAAAATGTTTAATTTTCTATTGTTCCCAAGTTAAAAGGCAAAATTATTCCCTGTATTCTTTTTTTATCTTGGCAGGAAAATGCTACCATAAAGATCAATAGGAGAGATAAGCAGAGAACTTGTGCAAAGGGACTGAGATGGGTCCAGGTGGGAAGACTGACGTCACAGAGAGCCATTGAGAGTTCTGGATTCATTCCCTTACTTTCAATAAGCAGACACAAGCTATTAAAAATAACTGTGTAATCCCTTTAATAAGGAAACATAAGAAAATAAGTGCCTTACTTTCTTTAAACATACATTTATTTTACTCACACGTAGCATATGGTGTGTTAAAATATTAGGTTGTATTTAGCAGCAGCCTCAGCAGCATCTCTAACATGAGGTGCTGCATTTTAACTCCTACCTGCCAGTGAGAACTAGGTCAGCATCTGCTGTGTGTACGGCTGATCAGCATCAGGAGAGTGTGCAGCCGTTTATTGCTCTCCGGGGAAAAATGGAAGGTGGTATGCTGTTGTGTGATAAAGGGTATATGACTTTTTTCATTTGGAAAAAATATTATTGGCCATTCCACCCTATAGCGGGCATGAATCTAAAACAAGCCAAATAAAAAATTCTAAGCCAAGAGAAAATTAGATTAGCTAATAATTTAGCGTTTCCTTGTACAAAACAACATGACAACAACGAGTATTTACAAGGCTATTTTTTTTTTTTGCTATAGATTTGGCTGCAATATACTTGTAATATATTTGGTTTCCTAGGACACTAAGACCTGAAGAAATTTCCTGAGGTCATCTCATCTGTTTTTCTCACTTAGAGAAGGTCTGCAACAACCCAAACAAAGCAATTAATCACACAGCCTGATTCTCACCTTACCACAGGAAAGGACTAGGCTTGGAAATAACTGCTATGAAGCCTCAAAAAAACAAAACAAAACAAAAAATCAACTCCAGATATGAGCACACAGCTCTCAGTTGCCGCGCCTGTTCTGATGTTACAATACTCCAGGGTGGACTGTGAATATTTCATGTAGTGTCCTTCTAAATCCACACCATCATTGGCTCTTGCAATAAGAATGACCACTTGAAAACTACTATGCACCAAAGACAATCTGAGAACTAGTGTTGTCCATTAACATGTTGGCAGACAGCCCTGCTGACCTCTGGTCACTGAATGCGGTCTCCCCGTCTCCGGAGAGGTTGGGATCGGGGCGGGGGGGGGGGTGTAGGTAACTGGCCAAAATGGGTGAGCACACCCCTCCCTGCACCAGCTTCTCCCATCCGCCCCAGACCCAGAACTTTATGATAAAAGGATATGAAAAGTCCGCTTTTATACTCAGGGACAATGAAATCAAATTGCATGTGGTTTCATCAAATTACACCAAATGTAGAAGGTTGGAAATCGGTAGATTTTTAATAGCACGAAGCACTTGAATTTTTTCCCGTTGAAAATCCACAGCATGAACTTGCTCACCCTGCATTTTTCATAGGCAGTCCAAGTTTCTGAAGTTCAGTCACTCTAGGGCTCAAACAGCTCCATGGTTTAGCATTGAAGAAACATGAAGTAGAAAGAGAATGGGGACTTGGGGACTCTCTGGTGCTGATTGCCATAAACTTTCTCTCCCTTGCTAGACAGCGCCCGGGGCAAGCCCAAAGACAAAATAGCCCTTTTTCTGTCTTTGTCCTAGAAACCTGGTCTCCACGTTCTGTTCCGTGAGCAGCTTTTATTCATCTTTCTTTAACTTTCTTACGACATTTTTTCCCTTGTTTTGTGAAAAGGTATTTAGTTATTTCTAGAGAATTCTATAAATATTTTGACAAAATAACCGAATTTGGGAAGGTTAAGTAATTCAGAAACTTCCCGTGCTTTTTGCTGAAAACATAATTTTAAAGTCTATAATTTGACCTTCACAAAACACCATGTAAACAAAGCTTAGGTACAGGAGTTGGCAAAGTTTTGTTCAGAGAAAGAGAGGGGAGCCGGTTACACACAGGGACGTGTCACTAAGAGAAACAGTCTCTAAGGCTGGGGGCAACAATGACCTTGTCCTTGAACAGTCCTGTCCTCGTCTCTTCTGTCTACAACGTCCCTTCGCGATTTCTTTGAGAGTGTTAAGGAGAGAGCAGGTTTCTAGGTGCAGGGCGTCAACATACAAACAGAAGACCGCTAAAGAAAGCCATGTTTTCTTCTTGGAATGGTGGAAGACACTTATTGTCACTGATACAAAAGCCTATTTTGTGTATACTGTGCCATCTACATTTCTGGGGGAGAGAGAGACCTCAAAAAACACATGCACAACTGGTAACACAACTATCCTTAGCATCTTTTCATGAACTAGGCATAGTTTTCCTCAGTCCTGTTATTGTCTATTAGAGCTTACAAGAATGTGTACACATGTGCATACATGTATGCATGTGCATAAGTGTGTATATGTATGTACATACACATGCAAACATATACACAGAGGGCAACCATTATGTGTGAAATGATGTGAATATCACAAAACCATTATAAAATACTTTCTATTCCTATTAGTAATTTAGATTTTGATGGGCAGGGGAGAATTACACAAATATTTGTATCATATAAAATGTGTATGAGAAATAATGAAGCTAATATTTTTGTATACAAAATAATGCCTATTAGGCATTATTGCTGAAAAGCTTGAAAACATTTTCTAGAGCTAAAGAAAACCCATCTGATCTACAAATGAAAATGTACTATGGATGAATCAATGTCACCCCAATAAATGTGATAAAAATAAAAAAATACTATAGAAAAATACTGTGTTCCTCCCCAAATTTACGTATTAAAATCCTAACCCCCAATACCTCAAAGTGTGACTGGATTTGGAATTTGGGTTTTTAAAGAGGCAATTAAGGCAAAATACAGTGATCAGAGTGGGTCCGAATTGAACATGACTGGTGTTTTATGAGGAGAGGAGGTTAGGACGCAGCACCCACAGGGTGAGTGAGACTTCGGGCAAAGATGGCTGTCTAAAGCCAAGGAGGTTGGTCTTGGAAGGAACCAGCCCTGGTTACAGCGGGATCTTGAACTTCTAGCTCCTGACATTTGTACATGTAAATTAATAACATTTTCATTCTTTATATTTAAGGACAAATGATACATTTAAAAAAATTATCCCTGTAAAAATATCATTAAAATGCAAACATTAGAAGGCACTCAAACTTCCCCTTTTCAACTTTTTAATGCTTATACTATCCAGAAAGTAATAAAAATAACTGAAATAATTGCTTTTTCCCCCTATTTTAAATGAAAATCAATTCTATCCCCACCATTTCCACTGCTATTAAGGCTCAAGTGAAGGGCCATGCGTGGAGTCTTTTCCAGATCTGGAAAATTCGTATTTCTTAACAGCGCAGAGGAACTAATTTATAGAGAGCCTTTCCCAAATTATTTCCCCTTCTTTTACCTATTTTTCTTCTAGGTTATTTGTTTCCAATCTGGGCATAGCTCCCTCCCTCTCTCCTGCTCATCACTGCCCAGATGACTCCATGAGAGCTTCAACTAGTACGTCCTCCAAAAACACCTTTACCCTCCTTTTATTTTCTCTGAAACCAAGTGTTTCTGCCAAGGAAAATGTACTGCTTCCCAACATATACACATGTGTGCTCACTCGTGTGTTTCCCAACCACACACACATTCAGGAGACAGGACCTGGTTTCATCCATACCGTATATCCATCCACAGAGGCTTATTGGGGGCTGTTACTCAGTCTATCAGATTGAAAGGAAAATTGTCTGTCACTTGCATATACTCACTCATCTTTCTCTCGATATTATAGAGTCAAGAGCTGTTTGGTCTTTGGTGAAATAAATATATACATTCCAGAAGCCTCCCCAAAAGTTGGCAAGACTAAAAACCTTTCCATCGGGTTTTCGCCTGTTAGGGACTCCAAGGCTTGCAAGGTGGTGATCTGAGTTGAATTGGACCCTCTGAGACCCTTGCCCACCTCTCCTGACCCTTCCCTGGGCATTTCTTCAAATAATTGGAAGAAACAAAAAGCAAAGAAAACTGTGACTTAGGAAAATAACCTACACATGAATAGATTTGATTACTATTACAAAGCATCATTGGAATTAAATTCTTCTGAATGAGTGTTACAATGTTAATATAATTATTTATACAATATTTAATATAATCTAGTGTTCATAATTTAATAATTTGATTTCCAGACTATCCAGAGTAATCTTCCTAAAAATGAATATATGTTAGTGCATTTTTCTGTTTAAAATTCCTCAGTGATAATTCCTCCCACTGGTCTTTTCAAAGCCTACACTTGTAACATTTCTGTAAAAAACTCTTTACCGAGTGCTTCCTTAAAAAACAACCATGTTCTATACTCACTAGAAGTCTGACCTTGAGCCTGTGAAGTTGCCTTTCTCCTACTTTGAAACTTCCCAAATGCTGAACCAAGTAGTGTGTAATTACACACTTCAATTGATGAAGTCTTACACTAATGCAGAAGCTGTGAGACTGGAGAGAAGAGAAAAAAACCGGAGCTCCTCAAAGCCAGGCACTGTTTTTCAGCAGAATAATTGTATCTGAGCAGAGCATCGCCCTGGGCCATACCTTCAAGTCATTTTTCAGTGAGAAGGTTCAAATGCTTCAAAGACACCTAATACGTCTAAAATAGAGATGACAAATGCATGCAATCATTTCCCAGACACTTGTGCGCAGCAGTGTACAATTTGGGGGTAATCAAATCAGGAAACATTGCCTTAAAGCAATTTCTGCAGACTTATGGATACGACCAAAGCAATACATTCCTGAATTGGACGACGAGCGTGTGCCTGAGCTGGGACTCCCCGCATAGTGAACTGGGTTAGGGTTGCCGTGCTAGGAACCTGCTGTGGGCTCAGAGCCCCAGGTTTGGGGTGCCGCTCCCCAAACAGAGCCCCTATGGAAACATGAAACAGTATAAACTATTAATAAGTAAAACAAAATAGAATAATTTTCCTTAAATCAAATGCATAGTGTTTTATGTGATATATAATTCATGATTCTAGCTTTCTATAGGATTAAGTTTTCGAAGTTCTTATAAGCATGGATAAAAATTGAAAGGTACATTTTATTTCTAATTGTACTTGTGTCTTCAGTTGTAAAGGGCGGTAACTGGACAACCATATGAACACCCAACTTTGCAGTAGTTTAGGCTGCTTACTGAGGTTCAGTGAAAAAGCAGCAGCAGACTAATGTTTACAACTTTTTATTTACAGATAAAGTATTTTTGCCACTAAATGCAACACATTTCAAGAGTAAGAGAAAGCCTTTGCCTCATTTCATCACCAAACTCAAGGTGGCTACACTCTAATTACAAGTGTGCCGAGATTCCGAAAGGGGCTTGTTTGCAGCACTGCACTGGACAACCCAACGCAGCAGATTTTAGCGCCGTTCTGTCTGCACGGTATTCAGATCTTACCTTGAATGGAACAGTTTTCTCATGCAGTTGACTGAAGAATCTGCTCGCGTTGCATTTTCCTAAGTGTCTATTTCTAATTTGCTTTGCTTTGTTTAAAACAAAAACAAAAACAACCACACATGAACACTAAAAAGGAGAGATTGTTCTAAAAATGGATGAGGATCTCTCAAAATTTAAGAGCAAAATATATGGTGGGAACTTGAAACTCATTCTCTCTGTCTCTCTTGTACCTGTCTGTCACCTGTGGGCTGCAAGCCCTGCTTCTGAGCCTGGTTAACCATATTCTCTGTGAGGGCGGCACCCTACCAGTCACCCTTGGCAGCCTGATCACCTACCCTTCTATTTCTTCATAAACAACCACATTTCTACACCCCACTGCTAAAATCTCATTTCAAGGAATCCAGCTGGTCCTCCTAGGCTCAGGGTTCCACCCCAGTTTCATCAGTTCTGCACGGGGTCCCAGGTCACCTGGAACCCAGGGCTGAGCATCCCGGCCCTGGTCTGGTGGGCGCTCCACAAGGGAGCAGGTATAGAACGCAGGCCCTGGGGATTACTGAAATCTCTTCCACTGAAATTCTGATTACCTACATTGACCATTTGTAAATTATGTGATTAAAGCTTCCCTAGAAGGGTTGATAACAGGTAATGCTCGGTTGCCTGTGGTTACCCGTTGCGTTGTGTGGGGGAGACTAGACAAGAATTCTATTGCTTGCAGCAAGGTCCGAGTACAGTTTCTTTGTTCAGTTTATGGAGCGTTTTCTATTTACCACATGGTGGGTGAGGGAAGGAGAGTAAAGCGTGAACAGAGAAATGAGTAAAGATGAATAGAGAGAGAGAAAAAAGTTAAACCGAGGAAGATGTTGCCAGCACCTGGCTGGGTTCTCCTTCCTGTGGGCTTCCCATTAACTAGAAATATCAGTGTGTCAACAGAAATGCTCTCTGTAACATAGGCAACTCTCTATAAAAATTCACCTCTCTCCTAAGTTTACTTTTCTGTAATTGAACTTAAATTATTTTGTTTAATGGGTTTATAGGGGTACGAGAGTACTTTCTGATAATGCTACATTGCAAGAAGGAAAAAACTCTGACTACAGAAAGGTGTTTGTTGGTAGAGGGCCGTGGAGACTGGGAACTCGGGGAAGTCTCCACTGTGATTTTCAGAGAGAGACACGGTGCACCACCCGGTGCACCCTCTGTCGCGTGTAAGGAGACACACCTTTCCTGAAGCTGGATCGTTGTCATGGACCGCAGGCTGACATACCTCTTTTGTTTTATTTAGGGTGCATGCTCTTTGTGTAGCATTTTCAGGAGCAGAATCTCATGGAATGAAACAAAAATACTGCTTTTTAAGGCTTTATCTCAGTAAAAATGGTTAGGGTTTCACAGTCAATATAATTGAGCTGAATAATCTAAACCACAGTTTACTCATTGGCAAATAGAATGACAATTACCTTTTAGGATTGCTGTGAGGTTTGTTGAAAATTAACCCAAAGGAATTGTATCTTGATTATGTAACATACACTGCCGCCTTTGGAATGCTATCATTGCCTTCACAATCAACACTGTTTTATTGACTAGAACTGCTTCGTTAGATACAAGTGACTAAAATAATATGAAATGACCTTCAATATTACTTGATGTCCAAGTTTGGCTTGATGACTGAAAAATTTAATCTGACCAATTAATCAAAGTAGGGAAATTTATAATGTAAGAATACAGTCTATTAAATGTTAAATTATTACCTAAATTGTATAATATGACATATTTTTAAAATCATGAATTCCCTAAATAAGATATATTTTATCAATAATCCATGGGGGTATTTATAAAATATAAATAGAAAGGTGTACAATAAATGTTGTTAATAATTTGAGGCAAATTCACATAATAGCAACTGTTTTATTTATTTATAATTTTATATCTATGTTTTCTAGTGGCATGATTACAATTTATTTATTTATACTGAAGTATAGTTGCATTAAGAGCGAACAATTCCAGGGCATCCAGTTCATCGACAATGTCACAGACCCACCGCCTCTATCGACCTACGAAGTGTTTCTCACAGCATCTCAATTCGTTGGTAACAAAGTTTAGAATTCAAGTAACACAGATAAAAATATGTTAAAATCATCATGGATTAATTAAGAACTTTCATAAATATTTAATTCTGATTATCATCAACATTTCTCCTTCATAGGTGGTGGCAAAAATAGTTTTCAAATTGGAAAGAATACTAATTGCATATAATTGTTCAACTTTAGAAAATATGCCTTCTCATGAAAAGTACTTAAAACTTCATATAAAAATAAATTTAGAAGTGAGTCACTTGCATGTCATATCAGTGTTATAAAATACATATTAATATTTACTATGAACTTAAAATCCAATTATATCTACTCTAAAATATGGCATGAGTTTTATTCTAAGGCATGTTGATTGTATGATTTTTTTATTGCTAGTGCAATGTCAATTGTGTCTGGGATTCATTGTACTCATTCAGCACTTGAGCTTTGGCTGGAGGAAGTGAGTGTGGGAAGGTGTCCAAGGCGTTGGATTTATAAGCTGGAGTCAGTAGACAATGACTTGAGAGCCGCTGGTTTAAAACTTGGCAGAAAGGAGTTAAGAAATTGCAACAAAGAAGGACCAAAAGGCTGGTACTGCTGGTCAGCTTTGTCTTCGTGGTTGATGTTTTCTGGCACTGTGTTCAGGATCATATTATCGGTTGCTATATTTGTGCGCTTGTTTCATTTGTTGTTGTTAGTGAATATGATGGAAAGATGATGGAGAAAGGGAGAAAAGAAAATAAATGAAGGGAGAAAACAGGGCTTCTGGATTGCAAGAATGGGAGACTTGGAAAGGAACTAAGGCAACTGAAGGAACAGCAAAAACTGACTAAATTCCTGGTGGCCTATAAATAACATACATTATGTAATTTCTATATACTTTAAGAAAGGGAGTTACAATTGAGAGAATGGATACAATTAAAATAGGACCTGAAGATGAGTCCCTCTTTTGATGTGCTAAATTAGGGCATCTCCAGATGAAAAAATAAAAAAAAAAAATCAGGACTCTGAGCTGGCACTTTACATAGCACACACCCTTTGGGATAATAGTTTATTAAATATGGGAATGACCCCTAAAATTAAGCACAGCCATGTAGAAAAACTTGTTATAAGTAGTTGAAAAGGTGTTCTAGTAACTTGCAATATTAACTGCTGAATAAAGGGCATTTTAAAATTTAATCCATGTTTGCACACTTAACACACCTCCAAGGAATAATAATGCAATTGTTATATTACTTAAAACTTGAGATAACTTTAATTTATTATCATCAAGCCAAGTGTTACTGCTGCTTAAGCATTACTATGTAACTGGTTATTCATTATGCATTTGCATATTCTGCAGAATAAGAAGATCTGCTGTGTGGGTGAATGGATTTTGCTTAAAGAGACCAGTTTCATCCTGCAGCAAAATTCAGCTATTGCGACACAGCAAAATCTGTTTGTGCCATTGCTGGGCTTAGTGACCCACAATGACAGAGAAATATTCTAACTTTGATTTCACCAAAGTGCTCGTGACTTCAAAGTATTTTACGTGGTATTTAATCAATCAGAATCTTCTTTAATTCATAGAGGTAGGTACATTTGCTTTGCTGATAAGAATAAAATCATGTCATGAGTAACATTTTTTAGAGAATAGCTTTTATTATTGACAACAGGAACATATTAAATGTCCAGGAGTATACTTATAAATCTTCCTTGTTCATTTTAAGGATTTAATAGTAGTTTACTAATTATTTATATTACTTTGCCTAATTTTACTTAAGTGATTCCATATATGTTATTTTATCTATTTGAATGCACACACATACAAATAAATGTCTCCCTTGCACACTACTGTCCTCAGGTTATATTCCTTGAGAGGGTAAATAAACTGATGAGGACAGGTAGCAGTTTTAGGTAGTATGGCTGAAGAAGATATAAACGAAAAGAAACAGTGAACTATGTGTATATTTGCTGAACTTTTTTAGTAGTTATTCTAGCACCCCCCCAAAATTGGAATCTAGGGTTAAGCCAATAATGACACTGCATTTGTTTTTAGGTGAATAATTGTTCTCATAGAAACAGTTCATTAGTTACTTTTTCTTTATAATAATAAAAAGTACGTTGATTTCTCAGATTTTGGCATCCTATAACTTTGCTTTAATGAGATCTTTAATAACATGAAAATACTGATTAATTATAAAACATACTAATAGCAAGTATGGTGCATTATTCATAAATTACAGAGAAAATAAGAAATATGTCATGAGTTGCCCAATGCACATTAATCAAAACAGCAAATGACAAGTAAGGAGCAAGCACAAGAAAATGACAAGTAAGGGGCAGGCACAAGAAGAAATATTTCAGATAAACTAGAGGCAACTTCTGTCAAACAGAAACCCATTGTGACATTGTATTTCCTCTCCAAAGTGTGGGCCTTTACTTGCAATACAGTTATTGCATCTATTTTTAAAAAGTTCTTCTAGAAGCAAAGTCCTGAAACATTATTACTAATGTTATGTTTATGCTGATGTTTGTACATTTGTCAGTCCTTTTGGCTAGTCACACTGAATAAACATTGAATGATATAAGAATGATCTAGAGAAGGAGGCTATTTCTGTGGAAGCCACACTGAACATTCTGATGACTACGACCCTTTTAAAAAAGGAGCAATCCAGCGAGTCCAATTGAATACATCTACCGAAAATGTTATCACCAAAACCAAATGTCTGCAGTTCTCAGCAGCGATCCCAGATGCAGGCATGGGGAAGCCGTTGTGAACTGGCCACTCAGTGTTGAATGTTTTACTAATCAAGTGCATCAAGTACATATTGAGAAAATTCATGTTAAGAATACCAGGATGCAAACTAAACTGGTTTTGATCATTTCAACATATGCAACTATCAAATCTTTATGTGTGCAACTGAAACTAATGTAATGCTATATGTCATTTATATCACAATGTTTAAAAAGCAAAATACTAAAATTGATATTTTAATGTTTTTTGGTCAAATTTCTCTTAAAGATATAAAATAACACATCATTTCCCTGAGCACTATGCAACATAAAAGGTCAATTTGCTAATTATATTTCAAAGAAGTACAAATCATAGATAAAATAAAAAAATGCACTTAGAAACACCTGTTTATTTTAGTAAAATAAATCTTTAAAACTAATTAAATTAGTGACTTTAATACAATAATTAATAATTTAAGCATTTCCCCAACATAACCAGACTTGTTCTGGGAAGATTCTTGGGAAATGTGCTGATTAATTTAATTTTAGAAAGAGAGCATTTCAGCTGCCCCCAACTAGGGGCCCTCCTGCTGCCGTTCTCTCTGAATATCCTGAGTCTCGCTCTCAACTGCCTTTTATACAAAATGCACTGCCAAGATTTGAGATCCGAAGTCTTGCTCATGTCTGAGCTTTAAAGAGTTTCATCAGCGCCTCCATAAAGAGCCCGGCCATTGCAAAGAACGGAAACCGCTCAAATTATTTTGAGTCCAGGGGGATATCAACGTAAATAAATACTTGTTTAAATAAAATCCACGCAAGAAGAGGAGACAAAAAATTGAGGGAAAACAAAAAGGAACTAAACTGAACATTAGACTATTAGGAACCAAGAACATTTTCTTTCTTTCTTTCTTTTTTTTATTATAGAACATTTTCTTTCAACAAGTGCCTTCTTGACCTGTCACCTTGTCCCTTCTGTCCCCAATCCCACTAATGTGTCTACTTTGCTCTTACTTCTGAACCTCAAAGGGCCTTTCAATTCAAGTGTATCTGCTTGTAGGTTCTGTGTCTCTTAGTTCAAATTATCGAAAGATTATGGGTCTGGCTGGTCAATGATTCAGAGTTTATGGTACCGCGCCACCATGCCTCTGGGTGGGGATGGGGTTAGTGTCGAACTAGTATGAGCCCTGCATGATGAGAGCTGCAAAGCTTAACTGGGACAGGACGGTGTGCATACGTGGAATTGGACTCTGTCTCCTTTCCAAAGTGCAAAATGAAACGAAATAAAAATAGTGCCTGCTCTCCAAAGATACTGCCATTTCTACTTTTATCACTTACGTAGTCTGTGCATTGGATTGCAAGTGAAGATATGCAATAGGTAAAAGTGTCAATTCGTGTTATCTTGTCTGTTTAGCCACCATGAGAAATTGTGTCAAGGTTAGTATATTTGAGGCAGAATTTAGTGGTATCATCACCTGGGGAGTCATGTGAGTTTATAATGAAAGTAATTGCACTTTCATTTGCCTTGTAGGTTTATTGGTGTAAGGGTTTTATTAGTCTCTATTTGCTTATTTTATATTACTGTGACACCAATAAGCAATTAGATGAATGTAAATGTGCATCTTATTCATAAGACATTGTTACAACTAAAATGTAAGAAAAGCCTCTGAAAGGTTTTGCACGCATTTCTTTCATTCAACTACCTCCATTTATTAGCAATATATTGGATCGTTTGCAACCCTTTTCAGGCTTATAAAAGGTATGTGGAATACTAGTAACAGCTTTTTAAAAGGCACTGGCTTGTAAAGAAGGGATTACAGGAATTTATTAAAAACAAAATATGTAAGATTCTTCTGAAGTACAACTCCTAAGCACTTTTATTTCAAATTGCTATGTATACATTATTATCATTCATTTTTATAATTTAAACAAATTCAATTAAAACATCACTAGAGGTTCACTAAAGAAATATCAAAGACATTTATAACTCTTATTTAAATATCAAAGTTTTGGTATTTGATAAACCAAAGAATGAAAATCCCTTTTCTTTGTCTATAAGTATCTCACACTTATGTTCCCACGTATGCATGTCTTTTTTTGTGCTTAAATATTCTGCTAATGTTCACCAGAGTATAAGTCTGTGAATTGTTCCAAGTTGAATTCACCTAAAATGCTAGAACAACGATTACATTTGTAAATCTAAAACTGTATCTTCAGGTCACATGTCTCTATGGAAATCTTCTTGAACTGTATCTGTCTTCATGCCACCTCCAAAAAGAGCCATTTCATCAAATGTCATTCTTTGTCCTGGGAAATCCCCTTTTACTAATTGTTTGCTATAGGAATAAGAATGTCAGCCTCCTTACTGAAAAATAGGGCCGTTCTAAAGGGTTTGCCCAGTGTCAGAGCTTCCCATTAGAAATAATTTATGGCAAGAGTCTAAGAATGAAGGAAGAATGTGACTTTAAGAATTAATAATTATGTCTTTCTTTTAGGACTTGGGTCAAAGAATACTTGAAAACAGATGCTTGCTATTATTACTACTGTTAAGATTATGTCGGTCAATGATTTTATAAAAAAGTTGGACATTTTAGTCCAACAGTATTTTTGATGTAATAAAATTCAAATTTTATTCAAAAGTAATGAAAGTAAATTTGTTAACTGTCTACTTTGAACAAATATACGTATGAGTAATTTTTCAATAATAGCAAAAATAAAAGGCAGTAGTCACAACTACATATCATGGCAAATATCCATGGAAAAGAATGAAATACCAAATCTGAACACCAGCATACTTTTAAAATACTATGTGTCAAATCCAGGGAGAATGCGGTACTTGAATCAAAATCCATTTTGAACTTCTAAACTTGAATAGTGAAATAAAATTATGCTAATCTAATGTATTTGCCTTATTGTGCTTTCCAGTTCATTATGCTGCATGCATAAATATGAGATGGTTATTTTCCCTTTGATAATACTCCTGCATTATTTGCTTTAAATTGCTATGCTTCTTTAAGTACTGCCAAAGCCTTTGAAAGATTTTGTTTTCCAATGAACTTTTGCTGCCTGTTACATTTTACTGTTATTTAGTTTTGTTTATATTGTGTAAAAGACAATACTAATTATCTTACTTACTTGCAGTATGAGACTACAGTTCATAAGTATCTCAAATTACTTCCCACTTTCTTTCCAGAACTCTATGCTCAATAAGAATGTAACAGAAATCTGGATACTGTCTCTGATGGTAAATACCTCTAAATTTTCCAGTTTCTCAGGCTCTTGATGTCCAAATTCTCTGACCCGATTAACTTTGTCTTCTCCTGCTTATTACACAGTCATTATGCTTTTCTTTTTATCTTCACACTTACTGTTTTCTGCTCTTTCACTATTAAATGATTATTTCTGTTTCTTTCATGGAAATATCTCAAATGGTTCATGGTTATGCCAATAAATAAAATATTAAGCAGAGAATATAAAATGATACTTATGCTATAAAGACTAATAGCATAAATCTTAGTTGAATAATTCTTCTGATATGTTAATATACAAAGCAGAACCAATGTTTAAGCACTGAGATTTAGCTAAACAACTTACAAAAGCTTTTAGAAACATAAAAAATGTCAGCTTATCATAATTCTCAAAGTAAAAGAATCTACCTGAAAAATAAGCTGAGGATTTTTATTAGTCACATTTGTACTCAAATAACTTAAAATAGTTTAAAGTTTGTTTCAAGGCCTAAATGTAAAAGAGAGATATCATCTGCTATTGTTGTTTATTATGTTTTCTCTAATAAATGAAGTTTACAAAAATATTTTAAGATTTTTCTTCTAGTTTTACTCACATTCCCAGTGTCTAGTATGCTTGCACCCTGATAATAGTGTGCTGTTTTTCCACTGATGTTTAGACAACACAGGTGCACACTCATGATAAGCAAGGCAAAGTAATAGTAAACAATTAATGAAAATTATTAACAAACATTAATGGAGGACAAAGTAAATTCTCCTTAAAGGATATCAAGTCAATTATAGGAATTTTTTTTACCTAAATATTCTTTGCAACTTTATTCTCATTTTTTTAGTCCTTCATCTCATTCATACTTTCTCTTCCCCCCCTTTCTTCCTGTCTGTCTTTCCCTTTGTTTCTTTCATTCTTACACATTTCCTTACATCCTTGCCTTCTTCTTTCTTACAATAAACATGTAGCCTATTAGGGTATGATATTGATCATAGATGCAAGTGCCTGCAGGGCCAGGGGCACTTGGATGAGTGAAGCAGGGAGGATGTTAGAAAAACAACTGCCTAAGGAAGAAAGTAACAACTCAGCTGGTCCCTTGGTCCTTCGTGCCTGACACTTAGCATGAAGCAGTTGGTAGAGGATGTGCTAGTTATAGAAATAAGGAGCAATCTAATGGACTACTGTGTCACTCCAGTTGGCTAGATCTGTCAACTTAAAAAAAAATACAAACACCCGATTTTTGTAGTGGTAGAATTTATTGCCCATTAAATTCCCCATTTGCGAAGCAAGACAGGGTTTCAGGGTATGTAAACTCCTCTGCAGACCTGGAATGGATGGGCGCTGTAACTCCGCGTGCAGGCTTGGCTGGCCAGGCAGGGCTGGGGAGTAACAGAAAGGAAGCCAGGCTCACAGACAGACCTGTGCCTGAACTATGGTGAAAACTCCTCCGTACCCCCATCTACGGTATTATTATTGCTCATCTCCCACTTTTAGAGATCCTATCATAGGTTATTCCTATTTACTGTATACGCCAACACTAAAATTGAGTCATGACAGCTGTTAATTCATCATGTTACGTAGCTACGCAGTTTTAAATGGACTTCAGGGTGTTTTCTCTAGCAAATGAAATTGGAAATAAAATATGTCTTATAGGGACTAAAGTTATGTCATTGTTTCTTAGCAAAGAGGTAATAATACATTTACCTGACTTCTACAAAATTGTAGATTTTTATGACCCTAAAATTTCTATAATATGAAAATATATGTGTATATACATGTGTGTGTAAATATATGTATATTTATATACACACATATCTATATCCTCAAACGTAAATGGGCATTTTAGATGCTCAAAAATAATTGATATGTTTCCATTGTCTAGAGAATGTTAATTTTATAATAAAAAAGTAAAGGCACAGTGGCAATGGGTATGGTTTCTCTTTATTTCATGAAAATCCCAAATACTGTGCTATCGTCATTTATTATGGCACTTTTATTTATGTTGAATCCTTTAAAATCTTGAACCTGCAACAATTCAGCTATAGGAGTACACTCCAAGCACTGAGCCACACCGGCCAGGGCAAAAAAGCGCACATTTCTCATCTCCATTTCTGTGGGTCAGGGATCTGGGCATGGCTCAGCTGGATACTCTGCTGCAAGGCCCCTCACAATTCTGCACCCCAAGGGTCAGCCCAGGACCCATGGTCTCATTCAAAGCCTCCACTGAGGAAGGACCCCTTCTAAGCCCACCTAATGGCTGTTAGCATTCAGTTCCTTGTGGGTTGAGGGGACTATACCTTCCTGGCTGTGAGCTAGAGGTCCCCCTGCTTTTTGTAAGAGAATCTCTGAGATGTGATAATTTGCTTCATCAAAGCTGCAAGCTGGGAAGTCAATACAGAGTCTGCTTGTAAGACTGAAGTCACAAGCTTTGGTGACCTAACCATGGAAGTGGCAGCTAACTTTTGCCATGTTCTATTGGTTCCAGACCAATGTAAGGGGACATGGTCCCAGAGTTTATGAATATTAGGAGGTGGGGATCACTGGGGCTGTCACAGAACTGCACTTTACAGGCACAGAAGGAAGAGGAGGTTAAATAACTTAAGTAACAGGGGTGCTTGAAACGAAGCAGTGATAAACATTTCTGGTTGGAAAGGTGTGCTCGGGTTGGTGTCAGATATCAGGCCTGCCAACCGAGTGCACGTGTACTGTGACA
Organism: Micronycteris hirsuta; assembly: GCA_004026765.1. Classification (NCBI taxonomy): domain Eukaryota; kingdom Metazoa; phylum Chordata; class Mammalia; order Chiroptera; family Phyllostomidae; genus Micronycteris; species Micronycteris hirsuta. Next base: position 45,156 of record PVJI01006503.1, on the reverse strand, counting down.
CGCCTGCTGAGATTCAAGGAGTGCTGTTCCTTTACAGCGGCATTCTGCACGATTAACTTGAAATGATCTGGCTAGTTTCCTCTCAGGCAGAGGCAGACACAGCAGACGCTGGGCATCCCTGGGCCACGCATTAAATACCTTGTGACATGTAATCACACACACAAAAAATCTCATAATTACGTTTTAAGTACATTTACGATTTTGTGTTGGGCCGCATTCACAGCCTCCCCATGGACTGCAGGTTGGACATCTCTGAAACCGCAGCAGTTTCAACAGCACAGGTAACTAACTGCACCAAGTAAGAGGCCAAACAGCCATATGCTCTCATCGAATCTACGGTTTTTTACTATCAATGTGGAAAATAATCAAACCACTCATAAATGTGTTCAAATACCCCAACCCAGTGTGTCTGCTAAAAACCTTTCTTCAATTCTCATGGCAAAGTTATGAGGTAATATTTTTGTCTCCAGCTTAGAAAGGAGAAAACTCTAGTCTGGAAGAGTTAGCGCCCGTTCCAAAGATCACACAGGTTATCAGGATGAAGCAGGGCCCGGCTCCTACACCGGCCTGCCTCTAAAGTTCACGCCCTTTTCACCAGCCCCTGTCTGAGCGGAGGCTGAGACTACAGCGGAATTTAAAGAGGACACCTGGTGTCAGCGCGTGGTTTTCAGGGACTAGTGAGAAATGTGGGGTGTTTCAGAGGAAGAAAAGGTAAGGATGGGGGAGGCTGTTAGGGACAGAACAGAAAGAAGGGAAATTAGTTGCAGGACCAACTAGGCTAGAATTTGGACATGATACTGAAGAAAGTGTCATAATACTGGGAGCAATTAAAAGTGTTGCAAGGAAAAATAAGACACCCCAGAATTGCATATTGCATATCTGGAAAATTTGCCCTTCAAAGGAAAGGAGAAATAAAGACAGAGACGAGATCGGAATAATCAGTTTAGAAACTCCTTTTCAACATGTTATATATTGGTGAAACCAGGAAAATGGAAGAGTTGTATGCATTCACATCCATTCGGGGAGAGGAGCTGACGCTCAGCAGGGGGTCTGGGTGGTGGCCCCGTGCATGGGGCACATTGGCCGCGAGCAGTCGCTGGGCGAGCTCAGGTGAAGCCTGCACAGCAAAGAGCTTTTCATTCTGTGTTGTCACATCTGATAGTCCTTGATTGGATCTTTTCATTTTATTTATGTCCTTGTTAACAAATTGAATCAGACTGTGATCATGGATGCTGACTTTGCCACATCCCCTCTTCTTATGACCCGTGTGTTGATTTTATAGTCTTTACTTTTAAGAAAACAGTATAATTCCCACCTCTTTCCAATTATTTAGGACATTTCAATGTAGTTCCCAGTAATGACAAAACACAGATCCTTCAGGGCCAAATCAGTCCATTTAATTATAAGCTCCTGAGAGGTAAAATCATTGTTGCTTATTTTTACATTTGCAAATGTAGCACAGTATGTGCAAAGTCGATGATGGTCCATAAATATTTTAAATTGAAGTTAAAATAAGAAAAGATGATTAACATGGGGGTGAGTAGTAAGTATAACTTTTCAGCATTAGTGATTGACTTTTTGATAAGGTGTGCGGAGGAATATTTACTTCCCACAAATTGTATTGTGCAAGGTAATTTATGTAAGGATTAGGATTTGAAAATATATTCAACATTAAATAAATGACACATTTCCATCTTGGATTTTTCTCCTGTGTTTTAGAGGCTGTTAGCGGGACTCCCTTGTGGGAAAGGGGATACAAGACAATCATTTTAGGCAGCCAACTGCTATCACCAGAGTAGTACTTCAGGAACTTTTTTAGACAAAAAAAAAAAGAAAAAAGAAAAAAGACTGAGTAAGAGCTGTGCCGAAGATTCCCATTGAGAGAAATCAGAGTAACGCGATAAAAATTGTCCAGCGGCACCCAACACTGAAATTGTAATTTCCAATTGATTCCCTGTACTCTGCACTGGTATAAACGGACAGAGACAGTTAGCTCCTCCTGGAATCGCTGGAAGACAAACATTATCACTGTTATTAATTCATGCTTAATTCTCCAAAAGGAAAAGAACAAAATCATTAATTTGAACCTGAATGTCAGCACTTAATCGATAGGAAAAGCTGAATGGAGGAAACCTGGGGACTCAATAACTATTTTGTAACTTCTTGCAAGTATAAAATTATTTCAAACTAAAAACTTTTAAAAGCAAATACGGCGTGGAATCCTAAGGTGCCAAACTGTTTTCAAGGGTTTAAAATTTAAGCTATCTACCATAAGAGGGAGGTATCTGTTAAATGAATGAACAAGTACATATGTGAACACACATATAAACACGTCTATAGAAACCTTTTTGAAGAGAACGTGTTTCTGAGAAGTCCTTGATTCTGGTAGGTGGTCACCATCATGTTTTCAATATATGTAACTTTACTTTGTATAAAATCATTTTCCTTTTCCATTGTTGTTGTTAAAATATGGGTGTGTGTGTTTGTGTGTCAAGGTCATTATCATGCCTATGTTTGTATTACCGTCACTCAGATATAATCTGGTATTTTCATTTCCACAAACTAAAGTCAAGTTCTTGTTTTTCTTTTATTTCCTTTTAATTCTCCAGCACATGCACACTTTAAAATAAAAAAATATTTACCATCAAACTGAGAGTCATCCACAAATCTCACCAGAGCTATTGGAAATGCATTTCTAGAGCAACATTGCAAATGAAAAATAAGAAGAAATGTCAAAATCTCTCAATGTACCAAAATTATTATTTCATAAAAGCCCCTTAATTAAATATTCTGCACCAAAACCAACACTAACTTGATTCAAGACATAGTTTAAGAATAATTTAACAGTTTTTTTTTCTCTCCAATGAAAAGCAGTCTGCATTGCTTAATTTACTCCTCAGAGTCCTGGATGAAATTCCCAGCTACTGACAAGTAAGTATCAGCAACATTCAGTGACTGAGACACCTCACATGTGGATGAAGCCCATGCAATTCCCTTAGAATAATTCTATCAATGGTGATGCAATCAGTGTTTTTATGACAAAAGTGAAGATTTTAATGAGCATTAATAGCTCTTGTTTTTTTTTTTTAGCATTGATAGCTCTTGAGGATCATATTTAGCTGCCCTAAAACTGTCAATGGGTCATTTATCTTGATAAGCCTATTTTTGCTGTGATTTTTAATTTTGACACTCAGCCAGCTGGGCTTCCTTGAATCTGATTAACTATAAGAAAGACTCTCCACTCTTAAGTAGTTCTTTTCTGATGCAACATATCATTAATTCTATTCATAAATTCATAAATGTCTAATATATTTTTCTTTACGATTGCAAATCACCTTAAATATACTTAACCTTTGACTTGTATTTTAATATTGCTTTTTAAGAAGCTCAGTATTTTAAATTTGAGATTTCTTGTGAAGCTAGGTCTCATCATTTTTACTCAAAAATATCCAATAGTGCAATGTAAAATTTCAAGTCGATAATTTACCTCCTGCATGCGGTAGAAACCCAAACCAGCAGTATTTTCCACCTAAAAGGAACAATAAAACTTCTAATAGACAGAAACATGAAAAAGAAAGCCAATATTAGAGAAATGGTTGTTCAACAATCTATTTCTCATGGGAAAATTGGTTGAATCTGTTGTGCTGTATCACCAAATTCCAGACTCCTGAGCACTCCAACCGCGGACACTCAGGAGCCAGTGAGCGGCAACGGAGGCGGCGCTGGAGTGAGACAATGTGGAGGCTCGATTTCAGCCAGTGGGTGGTCCTTCATGTTCCCATAAAGTTTAGGAAATTTTCAAAGTCAAATTTGCATGCATTGGAGTGGATACTTTTTTTGAGAACCCAAGTGAATTATATATAAAATAGCTGGGTTTGAGTGGTAGTTGCATGTTTCTACCTGTTTAATATAGATAAGACATATTTTAATTATCCCTTAATGTTTTTAATTTTTAGTAAGAAAAATTATTTACACCAAGATGTCTTGGTATAGAGTTTACAACTGCTTATGAGGTAGAAAATAAAATCAAGTTTATATTAAATATGCATTTTAAGAAAATGCATTGCTGTATGACAGGTGTTTTGAATGGTTTAATCTCTTAGAAATAAAAACGTTGGAACACATTGTAAATAATGATGATAGAAACTACAGACACCATGCACGGTTTACTTGCCTGCAGTGGGTTTTCTCTTTATATTCAGCAACTCAAATTCGATGCACATTTTTTCTAGGATGTGTGTGAACCGTCAATGGAAACAGACTTACACATCATATGTATCATATATACCACACACGTCATATATATCATGTATGTCTCATATATACAGAGAAAGCACGTGCTCCAGTTACATAAAAGTGGTGAAATTCCCGATCCATTCTCACCTACTCAGTGGTAGCCTGGATGACAGCAGAAATGTGTGTTATCAGTTCACTGGAGTGCCCTGGCGCTTCTCCCCAGATACTACCTAATCATGCCTGGACAGCTGAATGTTTTCTAGTTCCATTTTAAGTTTATAAAATGGGCTTCCTTTAGAGAACTGCCTCTGGGAAAGTTTTCTGTCCATATGTTGGCCCCTTTTAACTTTCATCTCTTTCTCTGCACACCTTAAAAACGGTTCACCTTTGCTGCTCATGGAAAGGAGAACTCCAAAGAGAATGTATGTGAAGTCTGGTACTGGCAGAAATCAGTACATGCCGACAAATCCATGCCGCCTTGCCCTGGGAAAAGTCAGGGTCTGATCGTGCCAACTGATGCTGAGCGCAGGGAAGGAAGGAGGTGGCCGCAGGCTGGTGGCAGGGCAGAACTGCCAGAATGATTTCCATGTCAATTTGGCAATATCTCCCAAAACAAGACTTGCATGCAGATGACCACTCAGCCATTCATCCCCCATTACTGACCCTCAAGAAACTGAGACACCGTCCAACGAGGAGGTGCGATGCATGTTTAGTGATGCTTGTTCACAGCCATCAGCACTGAAAACGACCTGGGTCTCCAGGAAAACTGATGGGATGGTGCCAGACCCGTGAGCCAAGATGGACCCCACAAACATGACTCTCAGAATGCAACAGTTTATGAACTAAAACGCATACCACAGAAACTGTTTAAATGCCATTTACACACATGCCACTTTCCCATAGACTTACAAGGATACTTGTGATATAAAATGAAAAAAATTGTAGGCTACTAAATATATAATTTAAATACAACTTATAATAATTTAATAACTGTACGTAAATTCCCTCTCTCTCTCACCACCTCTCTTCGCCCTTCGTTCTCCTGCTATGAAAAATAATGGGGTAAGAAGCACAGCCTTTAGAGAAACACAAATTTGCATTCAGCACCAACTCGACCATTTCCTAACTGTGTAGTGTTGGGCTAATTACATGACCTTGCTGAACCAGAATCTTGTCGTCCATTTCTTCAAATGTATTGAAGAGTCAAAAGCAGGAAACAAATACAAAGCCACTGACACAGTGTCAACCTAAGAGCAGACACATCTCTTTCACTATCTAGTTTTATTCCTCAGAGACAATGTTGGTATTGTTATTCTATAAAAATGTAATTATGCAAGCTGTAGAAATTTTGTATCTTAATATTTAAATACATTAATTTAAAAGTTGACAACATGAACTTGCTTTAAAGTAGTTATTCATTGGAAAAACTTGGGTATATAATTGTTTCTAATTCAATTCAGTTTTTAATCTAAACTTTATTTCACCTCATTATTTTTCTGATATTCTTGCAAGCAGAGAATTTTGTTCTGTATCTATAAATTACAACGGAAAGAAAATGCTTCTCTATGCTTTCTTTGTTGAGTGAATATTGATTAAAAAATAAAAGGTTCTACAAATTAAAAACCTGCCCCTTTCTTCGGTGCTTTTGAAAGATTTATTGGAAGTTATTACCTCACGGATTCTTCACTTTTTACTTGAACACATTTACTTATGTTCAATGACCTCTGGATCTGTCAGCATACTCTCTTTTTTTAAAATTTATTTTATTGATTATGCTATTACAGTTGTCCCATTCCCTCCCGATTCCCCCCACACCACCCCCATTCCCCACCCTTTAGTTTTTGTCCATGGGTCATACACGTAAGTTCCCTGGCTTCCACATTTCCCACACTAAAAGAGAGCGAGCTAAAATTAAGACTCTCTTTTTTAATTTCTAATGCTTAATGCTTAGATTCAATTATCTTTTAGTGTATGTCCTAGTCACACTGGCATTTTATTGGGCTTAAAACAGTCTTACTTTTTATCATCTACAGATTTCTTATTTGCTTTTCATTTGATTAGTGTGTTTTTCTTCACTTTCTCCATTACTATTTTTGAATTAATTTTTGCTATATTCTAACTTCATAAGTTAAAAATTGAACTCATTAATATTCAGACCGGTGTGCTTATATACATACATATCTATGTAGAGATAGATGTAGATATGAATACAAATGTAGTTATAGATAATAGATTTATACCCTGAACTCTCCTCCGGCACTGCTCCAATCCCATCTGTTAGGTCTTCACAGGGAGCCTGCATATGGTTGCTCAAGTTAATGCTCTGCAGAGTAGCAGACCGTCCAAGTGCATGCTGTCCACATCCTGGCTACTGCCTTGCACACAAGCGTGTGAGGAAGCACAGCTTTTGGTCTTCCAGCAGATCCCTCAATAACCCCACTCTGGCACAGTTGATGATGAGCACTCAGAGCGACCTGCAGCCACCTCTTGTCCTTCCTATTCTCTGGGCAACTCACGAGGTTTCTTTGCTCCAGCTGATTTTGTCAGAGGCCTGGAGTCTCACCACTGGCTCCTCGGGCAAATCTGACCAAGCACATGGGGGTGCCCCTTCCCCAGACTCAGCCAGGGCTCATCGTCAAAGTGTATGGCAGTTTAACTTGTGTTTTTAAAAAGTGGCTCTTTCGGTGAACTTATGCAGTATGCTACTCACTGAATTCTAAAATCAGGGCTTCTTCCGTCTTTGCTCCTTTTTTCCTTCTTTCCTTTCCAAGGTGACACTGTGCAGGGTCAGCAAACATTGCTGAGATGTGGACACTCCTTCAGTTTTGCTCCTCTCAAGTTCATTAATATAGTAACATCACATGGCATAGAATAACATGAAAACATTACCTTCAGAAATGAGCACCTTTTTTTATTTTGCACAAAGGCACCTTTGGGGCCAGTAGAACCCTCGGTATTTTAATATAAATTATTTGTCTATGTTTTCGACCTTAAGATTACTATTATATGAAAAAAAATGTGTGTTTTGTTGTGTCCATCCTGGTATGTATTTTTAGTTTTAGAATGTTTTTTATTTGTATTATCACTCATTTTCCTTTTTGTAAGTGCCATCGGCTTTTTAGAAACACATGCTCTCTGTGGAGTAACAAGTGGATGCACATTTATACTGTCCACGGATGCTCAGGGTAGTTCTTTAGCTACTGGGAAAAAGTGCTCAGCAGCGGCTGAAGCCAGGCAGTACTTCCTTTAGGATAGATGGGAACTTGCTTTTGGGTGTAAGAATTTGAAGTGATCCCATAATATCAAAGACACTGCTTCAGTTTTCCGCAGGGCCCACACTGACAGCTTCCCCTGGCAGACCCTCTTTTAGGGGTTCAGTCTCCAAACAAACCCAGACGTCAACCATCCCAAGAACCAGGGACTCAAGCGGTCGCTATGGGGTAATGTAGTGAGGCATTGAAGACTCACCTCCCATTCCTTTCCCCGGATTTTTTAGTCCTAGGTGGTACAGGCATCCAGAAATTCTGCCATGGAATCTGAATTTCTGTCACCCTGATTCCTCCTGTACTGCTCTGAAAGATGTCCTTGTACATAGTGCTCGGACGCGACCTACTTTGTGCCTTAGATTGATTTCTGATTGTTTTGTTCCATTACTCGCACATTTTCTGATTTGCATCCTACTCCTTAATATTTGCATTTTATATTTTTTCAATAGTTTCGACTGGATTAGGAGAAGGAAGAGAAGGAACCATGTTCATTTATACAGCATGAACTAGATTCAGTTCTCATTTGTAAGACAATTTATGGCAAAAATGTTATACATAAAATTATGTAAGTTTAACTATGGTTATGCAAGTAATTTTGAAAGGCGTCAAAGGAATTTATGATTGATTGAAAGGTAATAACAACAGAAACACAGTTCTTAAAATTGATTTCAAGTCCTTCGTCACAGGACCGTGACACCCCGTGTAGGAGAGCTCTCTAAGGGACAGCAGGGCGAGTGAGCGCGGCAGGCTGATGCGCTCACACGCTGGGCAGAAGCTACCCCTGCTCTGTGCTTCTGCCTTTCCTGAAACAGACTCAGTTAAGCAGGCAAAGTTATATTCTCATTCACTGGCCGTCCTTGTCTTTTTGTTCTGTTTTCAATTATATTTTTGTTGGTTCGTTGGTTCTTGGTTCATTGACTGAAAACTAACAGTATCATCACTTTCATGATGACAATGGTTATAAACACAGACTATGACTTTACCCTCAGAAGTACCCTGAATAAGCCTCAATGTACTTATTTGTTAAATGGGAACAGCAATACAACTATATTGGGAATTTAAGTGTATTACCAACCACGGGTTTTTATTCCTTCTTCTGATTGTATTAATCATTTCCTTGAATAATTGATGTGCTTTGTCTCTAAATACACAAGGCCTCACATAGAAACAGATGTTTATAAGCATTTAGACTTTTTAATAGTAAACATCACAAATATGTGTTAAGTTACTAAAGTTTATTAAAAATTTGCCATATCAAGTATGCTCACTCAAAATCAAGTGATTTGCTCCTTCTTTAAAATTGAAGAGCATATCTCACATACAGTGGACCCGCAGCTGCAGCAGAGCTCGGTCCTGTGGGTCTGTGAGAGAGCTGGTGAAATGCTGGGCGTTCGATTTGCACTGAAGGGGGCCTGGGTGCTGACCAGAGCGCTAGCAGGACCTCCCAGGGTCTGGGACCAGGTTGGTGGCCACCTCTCTCCCCTGACATTTAGCTTTTCCAGGAGAGGCCGTAGAATGCAATTTCTAAGAGCCAGTTAAACTCAAAAGGGCAAAGTTTCAAAAAATGAAATTTAGGAAATAAATCTATTCAAGGGAAATAGTAATCAAGGGATTTATTTGAAGTAAAATATTTTGTGGAAGCAGAGAGAAAATTGCTTTGACCTTTCACGCCCAGTGCTGAACAAGCATTTGCATTTACGACAATACAATGCCTGACCTGTATTTGACAGAATGTCTTAAAAATCAGGAAAAAAACCCCCAAACTTCAGCTAACCTTTTTTTTAAGATCAAACTCCTGAATGCTCATTCTAGGTTAATGTTAATAGGCATTTTGCATTATATATATTTTTATTAATCTAAAATAGTAGACGCCTAACACAGATATTCAATAATAAGCAAAATAGGAGGCTGCCTGCCATTCAGTGATTGAAGTTATATACCTGCGAGTGCGTTTAGTTTTAGTTTAGTTTTGCTTTTAAGGATTAGAATAGCGTAGAGTAGAAAAACTGAGGAGGTAGAGGAAGGAAAGGACCCCAGAAACACCAGTTTTATAGTTTTGCAGCTTTGCTGGGGCTAGTCTTTGCCCCACGTTTGCCTCGGTTTTTAAATAATTCACAGAGATACTGCTATTGTAGGCACGGAGCCTGAATTTCTGAGGAAACTACTGAAGCGAGAGAAGGTCAGGGGATGTGGACTAGTGGCTAAATATCCAGGTGACTTTTGCACTTTTACGTTGACTCCAGTATATTCAATTTTAAATTTCTTAAATTTCCTTCCCACATTTCAGCTTGGCAGAAACTATTTGCTGTTCTTATGTTTAGTTGGACTTATTTTGTGGGGAAAAAAGAGCTTTACTTTTGGATTGAGATACATCTGAAGTATCACACTGTGTTAAGTTGAAGGTGGACGCGTACATGTGTTGACTTGATGCTTCCTGTACCTCAATATGGGTACCACCGTGGCATTAGCTAATAGCTCTATGGCATAATGGCCATTTCTTTCCCGCGACAAGAGCATTTTAAGGATCTAATCCCTTAGCACCTTTGAAGCTCTAACACAGCACTGTTTTCTATAATCATGCCGCCACACATTAGGTCTCCAGAATTTATTCATCTAACTACAAGTTTGCACCTTGCACCCCAGTCCCTGGGGACCACCATTCCACTCTCTCTTTCTGAGTTTGACTTTTTTTTAGATTCCCCAAAGTTTACTCTCATGCATCTGAAGAGCATTTTATTATTTAAAAATCTTTGCTGTTCTACAGAAGACAGATTCCACTGGAACAAGAACAATACAGTGACGCCAAGCTGAAGAATCGAAACATAAAAATGACCAAATGACTGTATAGAAAAACTCCAGTGAAATTTAAAGGCTAAGTTTGGGTAAATACTGAAACATGGTAACATTTTATTTATAGGACGTATATTTATATCTTTGAGGAAAACAATGGGAGATGCTGGTATTTAAGAAACTTCTCACAGGCACATTGAGCAGACCTATGACATTCTCTCTCCCTTCTCATAAAACGGAAGCTCTGTATAAATAACATTAAAAATAACCAGGAAGAATCTTCAGCTACCAAAATGAGAAGGAACCCTGCTTCTCTTTGCATTTATTGTCTTTTCTAGCACAGTGACATCTATAAAGCAGGTCAAGTAGGAAGTAGTAAATATTTGTGGATAAGTAAATTAATAGAGCACTTATTTCCCCATTGGTCAAATGACCAGGGTGGGGAAAACAGAACGTAATGGAACCTGGTTTGTCCTCTGCTCTGTACTCTCCCAAATTTTACACGTTATTACACAATTTTTATGGCTAAAATAAAGTATGTTTATTAATTAGTTAATATCAATGTATGTCCTTATTTTAAGATTTAACATAAAGTTTGGGAAAAGTGGGTATTTAATTAAATCCCACTGCTGTTTCTATTCTCTTAGCTTATGTCCTTTAAAGAATCTAAAGCAAAACATATCAACTTCAAGGAGGAGGATTTTAATTCTCATTTCATCCTTTGAATCTTAATGCCTGGTCATATTCCAGCATTAATTGCTTTCTCTCCAAACTAATGAGCTAATTTGCATTTTTTTTTTTTACACAGAGTACTTGCTGTCAAAACATCCACATGAAACCAAAATTTAGTCACTCATGCATATACGTGGCCTCACGCTCCCAAACATCTGGCTGTTAGACACTGTGGGGTGTGGAAATAGAGCTCTGGTGCTCCTCTGCAGTACTGTTCGCCAGCTTCGGGGCAAAGGGCTGTATGGCAGCTTCGGGGCAAAGGGCTGTATGGCAGAAGCTGAGAGCGATCAGCTTGGGTCATCGGTAGGGGGAGGGTTGCTTATGCCACACGCATAAGACTTTGCGTGTGATTTCAGAGACTTCGATCGTCAGAAGCCTGTCCATGATCTTAAGACTAATTATGACTGATCTTGATGTCTCTGTTTGATAGTCAATAGTTTAGGATGGATTAAAAACTCCACCCCCATACTGTCTTGTACTCCCATCTTCGCAAGTGTCGACAGACTATGCCATAGTTAAGAATATCTTTGTGTCATTATTTGCTTAACGTTTTCCTCCTCCATTAGTATACTCCCTGAGGTCCATTATCCTTAATCTGCTTATCCATTTACCATCAGCACTTCTGACATTTTCTGGTCCCACAGAGACGGGCTGTTGGACCAAGTAGTGTGTGAGTGAGTGAAGTTTTCACGCGTAAGGCCACCAGATGACATTTTCACCACAAATCCAACGTCTCTCTGTTTCTCTGCCACACTTTCACACTAAGCCTAGCAGACCCCCCAGGAGAAGACAGCGTCATTCAGTGCCCTCTTTTAGACTGTGGAGCAGAATGTAGGTTTTAGAGGACATGCATTTTCCCAAACAGTCTGAGACTTGGGGATGCGGATTCATGAGCGGCATCCTCTCCATATATTATGGATAGGTTAACATTACCCACATGGGCATCTTCTACTTAGGCTATTGCAGTGGCAGGAAAAGCATCCTAATCAAATCCAGGTTAATTTAAGTGTTTCTCCATATTAGAAATGATGTGTTTCTCCTTCTTTTTTGGTATATTTGATATCTTGGTTGGGGTCTTTGCTTACCTGAGAGTATGCCCTTGTCAAAACTAACTGAACAACACATTTAAAATCTCACTATTTCATGCATATAATTAGTATCTCAATTAAAAATAGAGAAATGGTAAACTAAAAATATTTGGCAGTGGCTATGACATGTGAATGGGCTGAATATATTCCATATGCTATATTCCACAAGACAGCAACTTCCTAAATGGTGGTAGGGGATAAAAATCTTTCGGAGGATGTGGCGTTTGTCACTGTCTACAGGGTTGCAATGCCAGACTGCATAGCATTCTCAGAATTCTGTTGAATGAAGTGATTTCTCAATGAGAGCTGACCGAGGACTACACAAGAGGTGGCTTATGTGATGTCAGCATCCTGCCAACCGCCTCTGTCTCTGCTATCTCCAGAAGTCATTCTACTTGGCACCGTTTTTCTCCAGGTCTGCTTGCCTGACTATGAGAACGAGCAGAGCGCTGAGCTCCTCCTGTGCTCAGAACTCCCTGTCCTCAGGTGGAGTGGTTGTCCGCATCACGTCCTCGTCTGCACCCAAGGGTACGCCTGTGGTTCCGGTCACCTTTGAATTTCCCCATTTCAAGGCCCCTTAGATATTTTATGTGCTGAGATTCCTACAGAAGAATCACGATATAACTTTCATCTGAGGTAAAAGTAGATGATCTTTTCATATTCTAAATTCTCTGATGTACAAGTTGTATATTTTGATCTTCCTTAAAGTCCAATCAGGGTTTTGACAGAATGGTAACATTTTACATGCAGAAAATATACTCGAGATGTTCACTCAGTATTTATGTACTCAATACAATTTTGACAACATAGACCATTTTTTAGTTCTTATGAACAATTCACCAGTCTGCAGTTTCTCAAAAGGCTTTTTCTAAGGGCACTCCATCTGGGGGGGGGTGTTGGCACCAGACTTCTCCTAGACCACGCAGGAGCACTTTGTGTTTGAGGGAGAACACAGGCAGGGGAAACGCTAGTAAACTGGGGGAAAACAAGCACATGGAAACCATGGCTCCGTCAGGGTAATGTAGAGCTGTGTCCTGGGTGACAAATGCACAGTCTATTGGGAAGTAGCTGATGGCATGTATTAGATTAATTTTGTATTTCTAGTATTTTCTGGTTCTCTTCTCATTATTTGCTCTTTTTTGATTATAGAGTAAACATAGAGACTGCTCTCTGCACTGATTGGAAGCCACATAGAATACAAAATTTGAAGAAACAGAGCAATGAAAAATTGCCTCATTGAAAACAGCCACATTTCTAAAGAACAGCCTTTAATGTGATTAATAATTTTTTTCAGTATTGTCTCAGGCATAATTATTTCCTTTCAGTTGAATTATTTTCAAGTGAGCAAAATGTTAGAGTATAAAAATAGTGAGTTGGCTGAATACTAATTTTGTTTTCTGAAATTTATATTCTGAAAATTATGACAGTATCATCTGTAGCCTATAGTTTTATGAAGATAAAATAAAGTGTATTTGTTAAATTTTAAAATCAAGTAATTGAAATAATTTTTAAATACATATGCTGGTTTTATCTTTCCTAATTAAATACCTAAATCTTGTTTTATTATTTTAATAGTAGTGTAGATAATTGCTAAACTTACTAAAGTCATTAAACAATGTCTTAAATATCAAGGTTAAAGAACAGGGAAGTTTATTAGATATTGCAAACATCAATTCATGTAGTGAGAAAACATAAATCCTACTAATGGATAAGCATAATCCAAACACATTTTACACTTCTGGGAGGGGATAAATTAACTTAAAACTAGGAGTCTTTTATGTAACATTTGTTTTCCATACCACCTTCTCCAGTATTCTCTATTCTGATTTATTTGACATTTTTGTTGTTTCTTGGATGTAAATAATTGTAGCGATGCAGAGTACCTAGTGTTAAATATTCAATATTTATGTGAAAAGTGTTCTGCTTTGCGACATGTTAGAAAACAATGGGTCACTTGCCTACCAGCTCAACGAAAGTATACTGACAAATTTTGTTTACACAGATGCCAGGACAAATATGCATTCCACCAACCCTTACCACGCCGAGTCCTGAATAAATTTTGAGAACAGGGGAAAATAAAAACAATACCCCCTTCCTAGCTTTAGAGATTGTTACATTTCCTAAGTGAAACCACAAAGCTCTTGAGTCCTCACTAAACGATCTGCTGAAAAGGGGCCTGTCGAACGTGAAAAGCTGAGCAAGGATGGGCAGCAAGGTCGGAGGTCTCGGGCTAAGAGGATGCGTACACAGTGTGTTCGCACAGACGCTCTGTAACTGAATAGCACACGCATTACATGTGTTCCTCCAAAACCAATCTCACACACACACACACACACACACATACTTTTCTTCCACAGTAAAAACAGCCAACATTTGCTGAGAGCCTAGTATGCTCCTTATGAAGTCCATACTCTGTTTCCCGTAAGCTGCCCAAGGTGAATGGGGCTTCAGCGTGCCTCTGGATAACACACACTGCAGTCATTTGCTGACTATACTGCCTTTCAAAACAGCAGGAGGCTGCCACAGGTCTCAAAACTGACATGACGGAGACATGAAAATAAGACACATAAAGGATGACATGTTGGCATTTGCATTAATACCTTTAATTTTAAACATATTATTAGAATTAGTGATACCCGGACATTAATTGTGTATGAAAATTCCTATGACCCAATTAAATAGTATGATCTAGAAAACAGACATATACCAGTTGGGCTTCTGAACTAAGAATTCATCAAACCAATTTCTGATTATTTTTAAATGTGTCTGCTCTCTAACTGTAATAACTTTTTGATATGTGACTGAACACATCCAAATTTAATGCTGCTGCGATGATTTTAATCCAATAACTTAGTTGATTTATTTTTTAATATTGGATTTAGGAATATCTTATTGTTATGCATTATTCCTCTATCTATACATAAAATGTTACGAGCACAAAGCAAAGTCCAGTCAATCTAATTGTGTCTTTATGAGAAATAGTTTATAGCCAGTAAGTTCCCAAATCTATTGATGATAAAAATGTCAGCTCTCATTTAAAGGGATTTATATGAAGATCAAGAGTGACTATGATCTCTAAGACTTTGCAATGCCTGCATTACATTATAATCCAAAGGATGGTGAGTTACATTGTGAATGTTCCAATTTCTTGATCAACATTTTTCTCAAACAAGAGTAAGCATTAAACGACAATTGACCCATTGTTGCCTCGCATCCAGTCATCTCTCCTTGATCTACTCTGTGTTATGCCTCTTTTTCGACGTACCCTTAGCAAACATCTCATACAACTTTTGGCTTATATCTCATACTGTCTAAGAAGACCTAAGTGGTAGCCAGATCAGTATTTGCCCTCCAGATTGTTCTTTATCCCGTTTGGGTGAGGAGGGCTGGGATTCATGGGATGCTGCTGACCAAGGAGGACATGTCACTGTTTTCCTCCTTCGCTCCCAGTGAAGCCCCCCCCCCAGCCTTTGATGGCATCACCAATTGCAGGAACTTGGGTATTGCTGTGGGTAACAGGTTCCATTTGCTGCAGAAAGGAAAATTCTTTACTATTCATGCTGAGAATTTCATTTAGTAGTCACAGTCCCCCTTGGCCAAATAGATAATAGTGAACATGAACCTGACGTACTCACAGGAAAGATCCACTATACAGCCTCCAACAGAAATTCTTATAGAGACACTACACTGAATTTGAAGACCTACACGTCATGTATTAAGAGATACTATTGTCCAAGGATGCCTTTCTGTGGGGTCCAGGGTTGTACCACATTTCTGCAAAGTTCACATTTCTAACCAAACTCAGTGTGATATGGTTCCCTAAATCATAGGTAAGATTCTATATCATTATCCCTGTTTTTAATAGTTTATTTTCATTGTATTTTTTCCATTACCATTAACCGCCCTATTCCTTCTTCTGTCTTCACCTGCTCCCTTCCCCCAGCAATCACCTCACTATTGTCCCTGCCTATGAGTTCTTTTCCTTTTTGGCTCGATCCCTACAACCCCAACCCTCTTCCCCACCCAGAGCTGTCAGCCTGCTCTCTGTCTATGAATCTGTGTCTCTTTGCTTGTTAGTTCAGTTTGTTCATTAGATTCTGCATATAAGTGAAATCACATGGTATTTGCCTTTATCTGACTGGCTTATTTCTCTTAGCATCATGTTCTCCAGGTCCGTCCATGCTGTCGCAAATTATCCCTATTTTTAAAGCTGTGCAGATCACTCAAATTGATCCAACCATTAAACTACTAGTATTTTCTGTAAGACACTGTGCTAGTACTGGAAGAATATGCATATATAAATTAACATCCACAGTCTCTAAGATAAATAAATATAACTTGAGAGATTCAAATAAGAAATAGACAAATGACTAGCAGAACATGAAGAAGGGATTCATCCATATTAGATTCATTGGAACCTAGAATTTAAGCATTTAAGTAAGACCTTAAAGATGAACAAAATCATATTTAGTTTGGATGGCAATATTAGACTTTTTAGTGTGATCAGGGCCCATATCAGAATTCTAGATGTATTTAAGCTGATGACACTTATTGTCTTATAAATTTCTACATTTCACAATAAAGATACATCAATATGATTTCTATTACAAATGCATAGAGAAACAAAAGATTTTATTTCAAAAATGTTTGTAATCTCTGTTAAAATTTTCTCATGACTGTAAATAAAATCCTGTATCATATTAATTCTGATACATATATACATACAAGATGAAAGAGATTAATGTAGTGCATGTAACTAGCATATGTGTTTCTGTGTTAACATACTAGTATTACACATCACGAATCACTTGTGAAACTCATGAGCATTTTTTCAACTTCATGTCACATATACAAGTATGTGTCATTTTCTCTGCAGGCTTTTTTTAAACTTCTCCTGATAAACATGAGCCTTTGGTCAAAATGATCAAAGACTGGGAGAAAGACACACCTAACAGATATGGGGTTAAATTGTGATTTTCCTTTCAGGTGGCATTTAATATCAAGTTCCAATGACGAGAACCTCTCTTGACAAAGGAAAATGGCATAACAGAGAGCTATCTGTGACAGTGAATTTGACTGGAATATCAAAAATTTTAACCAGTTTGACAAGGAAATTAAAGAGGATTTGTATTTGAGATTACAAAAAACATAAATTTTTGAGAAATTGGCATCTCTTCTTTAGTTTTCTTAATAATAACAATGTTTGGACATTCACTGTTAGATTCTTGCACATATTTTTGAATATTTACTATGCAAAATGTGTGCTTTTGATGCTATTATATATGGTCTTTGTACTTATAAGATGTCTCCTAATTAGTACTAACATATGGATTTTTATATTGTACATGTACCACAAACTTAATAAATTCACTTATTTATTCCAATAATTTTCCCATAGGGTCCTTCATATTCCTGTATACACAATCATTTCAACTAAAAATAATGGCATTTATTATTTTTTCCTTTTTAATCATTATGGATTTTACTTCTGTTTCTAGCCTCATTTTATGAGCTAGAGCCTTCAGAACTGTGATGAATGTAAATGGTGATGGTGACCTTTGTTGTCTGCAATTTCAATATTTCACAATTCTGTAGAGATTGGCAGAAAATCTTAAGTCATTAAGTTCCATTCTCTTCTAAATGAGC
This sequence comes from Micronycteris hirsuta, assembly GCA_004026765.1. Taxonomy (NCBI): domain Eukaryota; kingdom Metazoa; phylum Chordata; class Mammalia; order Chiroptera; family Phyllostomidae; genus Micronycteris; species Micronycteris hirsuta. The sequence continues at coordinate 27,398 of PVJI01006503.1, read as the reverse complement.
AATGAGCTTTGTAAATACTTATTATATTGATAAGATTGCAGGATTTTTCTACCTCGTTTCCTTAATGTGCTGAATTGTATCTTATGGTTACAAAGTGCTAAAACAAATATAACTTCTCAGCATAAAAGTCATTTGGTTATGAGGTCTCTTCCTTCTTGCTAATGCCTGACTTGGTTTGTTAACTGTTTCTACATATTTGCATCTAAGATTACGAAAGAGGTCAGCTCATAGTTATTCACTCTTACAGTGTCCGTGCCTGACCCACTCGAAACACAGAATCGCTATTTCTTATCACAGGAAAGGGAGTGAGACAAGGTGGTGTTTAAAACATATATTTTAAGATAGAAGCAGATGAATATTTGTTTGTTTGGGGGTTACTAAGTCAAAGATTCTTATTACCCATCCAAATGGAGAAGTCAGGTAGGAAATTAGACAGATACATCTGAAGTTGGATGTGATATAAGCTTCAGTGTCTGAAACTGGAAACACTTGGTTGCTGTGGGCATTTATGGCACTGAACACCAGGAGACTCAGCTCAGTGACGACACAGGTGAGGAGAAGTCAAAGCGCACATCCCCAAGAAGATAACATTGGAAGTTCAAAGCCTGAAGGAGGGACCACAGTGGAACTGCGGTGGAGCTAGGGAAAACAACGTGAGGAGAGGGATCTGAGAGTCCAGGGAAGAAAGCAGCTCCTGCTGCTGATGGGCCAGGTAGATGAGGGCTGTGACTTGACCTGGGGTCTGGCAGCATCCAGATCAGCCTTCAGTGAAGGAACGTGTTGACGTGTAGTTATAGAGAACAGAACAAAATCTAACCGGGTTTGGTCCAAGAGATGATAGAAATAGAGAAACTAAAGTAAATTAGCACAGAAATGCTTGGGAGGTGTTTTGCTATAAAGGTAAGGCAATGGGGGAGCTACTGGAAGGGGGATCTGGAGGTTGCAGAGAACCGAGTTTTGATTTGTTTTATTTCATGATTATAGTTAATATATCTGTAGTTGCACATCTATGATTCAGTAAAGAGGAAAAATGGCAAGATTAGTGACAGAATGGGGACAATTGTTGATGTGGTATCTCTGCATGCTCAAAATAGATGGAATCTAGGGAATAAGGTGATGAAAAACTCAATATTACATGGTATTCAGCTCATCCCTGAATCCTGCATTAGCCAAGCTGTGTTGGATATTATACTCTAAATTAAAGCAAAGGTGGCCACAAGAAATATCTCTGTAATTTCCATTTCTGCTGAGAACATTGATCTTGGCATGTCTCAATATTTTCTATACGCTGCTGCAAGTAAGATATTTATCTCAGAATTCAGTATAAGAAGAAACGTGGTCTCCTTTGAGAAATGTGTTCCCCTTTTCCTTGGAAATCCTTGCTTGCAAGAAGAAAAGCTTGTTACAGGTATAACCAAATATTTTCCCTTAATACCATTTTCTTCTTTTATTTTTTAAAAATCCCCTATGTGTGCCTATTTTCCTTTTCTTTTTAATGTGCTAAATTAGGCAGCAATATATATTTTAAATAAGTAAAAGCAGCATGCTTAAATAACATGATGAACTAGAATTCTACTGAATCATTTGATCAAATCTGGCAGCAAAGAGTTGCTCTTAAAATTTTTCACTATCAAAGAATCCTTTTATTATTTTCTTACACAAAGCTGATATTTATAAATATGATGCTTAATAATTACACACTTGAATGAACTATTATTCATTCCCTGTGTTCACTGGCACAACCCAAACCTATGCAGTCACCGCTGTGTAGGACTTACATCCCAGGAGGCCAGCCATGGGACAACACTGGGACAGTGACAGGGACACACACAGACGTGCAAGGGGTCCCAGGGCAGATTCACGGATTCTGTGCAGAATTAGACAAGAAAAGCCTTCTAAGAAAAAGGGGTGATTGGCTTACATTCTGAAGAGAGAGTGTAGGAGTAGCTAAATAAAGGGAACGGAGTGTAAGCCCCAGGAGAATGTCCTTCTATGCCCTCAGAGCAAGCATTTTAAATTAATGTCATGTTAACCAAACCATTCATATTATAAAGGAAAGATAACTTATGATTGATCTTGTTGATTTGAGTTAAAACGCAGTGACCGGAGCGGTATATCGAACACAGGGTTTCTGGTGTATGGGGTCATGTGGCTAAGGTCCCAGAAGTGGGGAGGGGCAGGTGTCTTCAGCAAACAGAGACTGTATTCCCAGTAATTAAATCACGTGGATTGTCGACTTTGTAAACCCACTCCCATATATAGTGTGTTTCTATCACGTCTGTGTTTCTATTCACTCACTAATTCCACAAGAATTTACTGATTTCCTATTATATTCCAGAAAGGGTGGTACAATCTGAGAATACATAAGAAAACGTAACTTACCACAAAGGCATAGAATGAAATAGTAGTGAAAAAAATGACTCAACCACAAGTTAGTGGCGTGTGATGACCACACAATACTGCGAGGTAAAAGACGGCCTGATTAGAGCGATAGGGAGGGTGGTACTGACAAACACCCTGATTTGGGGTTCTGAAGTTGACTATGACCTTTTATGTAGAATACCAGCTTTTGGTTAACTCCAGGAGGGTACTGGAAAGCATGCTGAGCCAGGATCCACAAGTCCACAATTCAAATCCTAGCTCATTTACTTAGTTAAATGAACTCAGCCAACCGACCTGACTGAGCGGGGCAGCGGCCCAGAAGAACTTCTGTCTTTACTAAATCAGCAACTAGAACCTCAGGGCTGCACGGTCAGCGAAGTCACGCTTTACCCAGACCAGGTACATTTAACCCATTCGCAGAATCCCTGATGGCACCATGAACACCATTCAGTAATGTGTGTTGGTTTTTAGTTGCATCACATGATTCATTCATGATTTAAAAGATTTTACAGAGCCTTATTTTTACCTTGAATTGTTGTCAATTGGGTGAGAAAATCAATGGAACTATTTTAATGACAGTTCAAATTTTGTAGCTCTGGACATTGCATTTTAGGGCTGTTTTAGGAATTATTTTAACATTAATACTAAAAAAGCACATTTATTTTTATGTTCAATACCATGATATGGTACCATAATTTTTATTTGTTTTCCAAAAGCTAAAATATTAATGAAAATATTTTAATATTTTTATCTGATATTTTGTAAAATATTTTGAGTTATATATTCCTTAATTAATTTTATATTTCAAGTTTATGTCCTAAAAGGACACAAGTTTATGCATCTCCATTAGAGGGAGTCATTTTATATTAAAATTCATTTCAGCTTTAGATATATTATGAGCCCATGAAATCTATATTTTATTCAAGAACAAACAATTATATTGAAAAATTATCTTTTATATTTGAAAACTTATAGAATATAAATACTTCTTTTCTAATTTATCATTTCCATTATGCATATTTTAATCTTCATCATTCGAACTGGCAAAGGTATTTTCCCACTACACTTTAGCAAAAGTCATTAAGAGTGACTATAAAATAAATAGGTGGAGGTATAAAGTCACTTTTATAGTCTCAGAATATGGAGACACAAAAAATCATAACCAGAACTATATCTCAAATTGCCAATTTACGCAAACTATAATCTATTTATTGTCAGCTAAAATTTTCTCTTTAGTAACATAGCTATGACATAAAAACGGTTATGAAAATAAATTTCTTTTCTAGCTATCTTCTTTCTTTATTATTAAAATATAAATTAAATTACCCTGCTTACCTCTTCATTGTGGATTATTTTACTATTTTCAGTAACTTTCTCCAACAGAGTTAACAGCTGATTTCTTCACTTTCAAAGTTTTCCATCTACCCCCCACCCGATCCTCTCTCTCTATTTCTGTACGGATGTTCCTAGAAATTCCCCAGCGTCGTGATCACCCTAACCCAAAGGTGACAGGAAGTCCATCTGTGTTGTTACTGCCCTTTCTCACCAGGGGGAGCGGAAGAGCAGCACAAACCCCACTCCGCGCCTTACTCAATTGTATTGAATGAAATCGCATTTGAAAGTGGTTTGAAACCTATAAAGCTCTGTGAAAATATAAAGCGCAGTTACTGGTATTAGGAGAAAGCCATTTTTCAGTCTTTATTATTTCCCCCTTCATTCCAGAAAGTTATTACTTCAAATTGTATTCTTACCACCTCTTATCTCTGTTTATCATGGAAAATGTGCATTGGATGGAGACCAGGTTTCAGGAAAACAACCGCAGTCGATGGTCTCCTTTATTTTCAGTTTTAGATGCTGTGTTTATGGAACTTTTACATGTTACAGTAGTGAATACAGAATAGAAATTGCATGCATTTCACTCAATATGACCGGTGTGATTTAGCAGCCTCTACAGATTGTATCAGTCACCTGGGTGTTTGCTGTAATACAGACTCCGAGGGCCCCAGTATATATACTGAATCAAATTCTCAGGAGACAGGGCCAAAAAATGTATGTTTCTTAAGGTCCTCAGGTAGCTTTTTTCACTCCAGGTTTTAAACAATTTTGTGCTAGGAGAAGTTAGTATTAGGTAGTACAATAAAAATATGCATTTGGTACAAGCCCTGATTTTAAAGGGACGGTAGCTATATGCTGCATCAAGCACGTTTTCAATGGAAAAAGAGATTGAAATAATTTTTCTGATTCAAAGTTAAGAAATTCAAAATACGGTCATTGAAAACAGATTTCAACATATTAAACTCACTAAAGGAGTGACAACAATTCCCCAGACTTTATTATAACTATTTCTTGTTGGAAATATAGTCACTTAAGTGTCAAATCATATTTGAAGGTCATATTTAGGGGTGGCCCAAATAAAAGGAGGCAGAGAATGGTTATGCAGTAAAATCTGCATATGCCATAGCCAGAGGGATATTGAATTTTAATAGTAGTATTATAATACCCATGGCTACAGAATCATGTAGACTCATCCTGGAAAGTATTCTTTCCTGTAAAATCTAGAGCAGAATTAATGTTTTATTATGGTGAGAGAGAGCTGAAATTGAGGGTATTTGTTGGTGTTTAATCAGAGAATCCAAACCATGCAGAATGAGAGGGAATAAGGAGCCCGCAGCATATATTACCCCATATATAGCTGCGGAATTCGGTTAAGTACTCTACGTAAGGACCTTGCTTCTGTATCTGGTGTTGGGCTGGAACCAAGCAGAGCCATCAACTGACAAAGTGGAGGAGTGGACACAGTGGGACTCACAGTGACAATCTGGAGATGAAAAGAACAGACTGGAATATGTGTCTGTCACCATCTTCAACTCCAGGGATACAGGTGACCCATAAAGGAACCAGTGCCCTGCACCATGGAGTTGCCCATGTGGCCTGTGATCTCGGAGGAGCTGACGGAGGAGATGTGGTGGGAGCGATGGGTTTGTGAAGAGGGCTGCTGCCCCAGGCCACAAGTTCAGACAGTAGGTGAGTGACAGTGTATGGGAACCGCAGTAGCATCTGGCCTTCAGAACACACAAATGCTGCTACTTCCCTTCCCCAGTCAAATCCCACACAAAGTCCTTTTTGGGCAACTCTATTGTCACGTAGAGCTGTGTGAGGAAGGGGACTAACTAACTTGACAAAATACAAAGCCAACAGGGTCCATACTTGTCAACCTGGCACCAGTAGCCACGGCTTTTAACTATGACTTAATGTTCAAACAAAGAGAGTAAGAGAAGTACGCTCCAGCTAACGTGACATGGCTCGGCTACATGCAACCGGAAACGCAGTAACCCACCGCTCAGGAAGAATACAAGTCCCCTTTCTTCTCTTTAGGTGACATGCAAATAGCTATTCCTTCGCTGAGGTACACTCGCCCTTTTAATGGCCTATCACTTACATACGAGCTATAAGATTACCTACAATTCACGACTTAAATGAACTGGTCGAGGAAAGAAAAGAGGTGGTTAGAGTATATACGTAAATATATTCTATATATGTAAATATATCCAATCCTCATTTTCACCATGGACACATGGCCATAGCTGATACTTATGACATTCTTCTCTGACTACACAGTACGTTATTTCTTTTGCCCTCCACAAGTCACTCGGCGGCCCTAGGCGTCTGCCGGGGGAGCTGACCCACACCTTTATTTCTGAGGAGTCTGGGTCATTACCCCTGGTGTGGGGTGGCTGCTGCCCATTTTCTCTTGTCACAGGACACGGCACTGTTTAGAGACACTTCATGGACCTTTTGGACTGCAGACATGCTTCTCGTCTCCAGTGGGTGGCAGCACCCGCTTTTCCCCTAGTCGGGCTACGTCCCCGTCCCATGCAGCAGTCAGCATTTTGCGTGTTGGTCCACTGGCCAGGGAAGGCCAGAGTGTTGGGATGGTGTTCTCTCCAAGTTGCGTGGGGCTCTGGCCAGACACCCCGGTGGCACTTTCTCCCTTTGGGGAGTCGAGGTCTCTGGACCCACAGACTTGAGACGACGAGATCAGCAAGGACAGTGTTGATAAGATGCACTCTGACTTCTCCTGCTTGACTTGCGGACCGTGAATCCTGGCTCTGAGAAAAACACTGGCACTGATTTTGGACAACATCCTAGACAAGGTGATTTTATGACAGACAGGTTTTGCCACTCGGCTGGTGGAAAACATTAAAAAAGCTCTCCTATCATTTCACTAGGACGGCTCCTTAGTGGTAATGGAGACGTAGTAAGACCAGCGAACCCCGGAACTGCCGGCCCTCCTGCCATACCTCACTTGCTGGAAGGCCGGTTCCTCGGTCAGAATGCATGTGGGTATCATACCGAGACACAGGGTGAGGGGCCTCGTTAGTCCACAGATTCTGGGCTCAGTGAAGGCCTGGGGCAGTGAAGGCAAATCTGTGAGCAGAGCCAGTGTGTGCTCCCAGGAAAACAATGTTCTGTTCCTTCCATGATGGAACTGGTCTCCGACGGCCACCCTGCCACGCGGAAGCTGGCCAAGGCCACCGAGAACAGCAGGAGCAGGAAGCTCGGTGCTGTTGCCTGACGTTGGCAGGCTGAGCACCAAGCGTGGCTGCGTCAGGGCAGGCCTGGGAGATTCAAAGTCATGTTGCTCAGTCCATAGAGAATGTCCATCCCTGCCGTGCGGCCATTCCTATATGAGTCCAATAGACAAGAAAGGGGACTGGAGAAAGTCCAACTCAGCGCTGGAGGGCTTATTTTGTTTAATGCATTCTTCTCGGGCATTTATATACAACACAAATGTTTATATTCACTGACCCTTCCGAATGGTCTTTGCACATACCCCTTCCCAGGACCTCCTCCTTTCAAGTCTCCTCTGGGGCCCAGCCAGCTCTCCTTTCAAGCGAAACGAACAAGTGGGTGCACAGCCCACACTCCGGCCCCTGGGAGGGGTAAGCTACAGCCCTGGAGCTTCGCACACGTCTGCCTCAGGCTTCAGGGGAGCCAGGGGACACAACCCGGTGGGCTGGAGAGGCCACTGACCAGCTGCCGCCCACATGAACAGGACAGCTGGCGGACCTGCCGGGATGCGCAGGCCGAAAGCACTTGGCACAGCACAGACCCACAGAACGTGCAATGGACGTTTTCCATTTCTCCATTTCCGCTTCCCCAATCTCCCTGGAATCTCTCTAGTGGGCAAAACTGACTTGTGAAGAGCCTTTGGGGAGACCTAGTGCAGCCTAGCTAATTGACAGGCTGAAAGCCGTCACAGAAGGAAATGACTGTATGAATGGGGCGACAGAACACGCTTGGGAGAAGTGAATACATGGAGTGTGGCGATTAGGAAAGTAGCTGTCAATTGTGATTTTCCTTTCTGGGACTGGGCGAATGGCTGTATCACCCACTGGAAAAGATTTTTTAAAAAAGGATAGACATGCTTTCCTTACCCCTGACAATGAAGTTTCCATTATAACTTGAAAAGCCAATTCTTCCCACTGAAATCAGGGAATAACCCCATTGCGGCTTCCTCACCACATCTGCCATAGAGCTATAGAAGCAGAGCTTTGGAAGGTTTCCAGGGCTAGTTAATTCTTAATGTCTTGGTCAAAGGAATCTCCCAGGGTCCCATCCATGTGGTTAGAAGGTGGCTGAGCAACTTGCTTAAAACAGATTTATTCCAAAAATGTCGTGTCCCTGAGAAATTGTACTCCTTCCTCGACACAGGATGTCAAGTGCGTGAGTGCTCCAGTCCTCCATAACACTGGGGCCACAAACCTAGGGACATAAAAAATGCACATTTGCTATTTCGCAGTGCCTGTGGAACAGGAGTCTGGCATGGATCAGCTGGTTCCCCTGCCCAGGGTTTCGCAAGCTTAGGACATTGAAGAACAACCTGTAAGCGAAGTGGGCAGGGCAATAACTTTACAGAATATCAAATAATAAAGTGGAGAGAAAGAGGAGGAAATACGAACATTTCTCACTTGAGTGCTGATACCACAAAACGTGTAGTCCACGTTTTGGCGGCCAGTACGTTTCATTTTTCATTTGTTCTTTATTTTTTCTTAGAGTTTAGCTGCACCAGATATTTTGCCTTGTTCAGATATTTGGTTTCCTATAAATCAGTAGCTTTAGAACTATGTTCATTAGACAGCAAGCCACTTTGTATGGAACACATAAAAATCACACTCCCTCCAAAAACAAATCCAAATGATACCAGCAAGATCTACCTGATTTAAACTGTAAGATTTCTATGGGAAGAAATACCTTAAGGTTAAATTTTGACATAGAGAACGTCCACATTATTTTATTTGGTTTTCACTCTTTGGCTAAGACTTTTAAAACCATAGAGAGACAGCATATGAATGATATCTAAGTAGAGTACTTGTGGGTTTTGACTTTAATATCTGTGGAAGCTTCAATATGCCATACATATATGAAGAAAAAAAAGAACTGTCTGCAACACAAATTTTCTCTCTATATGCACACCTTGAGAGTAATAAAGCAGCCATCAAAAGTAAAAATTTAAGGGTCTTTAGATCATTTAAAAAATTGTGACAATAACAAACACATATTTTCAATATCCCTGAGAAATTAAAGGCACTATTTCACAGTCACGTTTATAAACATTTTAGCAGTATTGATTTTGTGTTAGGGGCATACACTTTGCATTTGCTTATGACATTGAGCAATTTAAGTGAAATTGTCTCATTTATATGCATGTCCACCATTTACTTGCAAATGTGAACTGAGGAATCTCTTAAACATCTGAACTCTGTATTCAGGGGAAAATAACATCTGCTTAGAAGAAAAAAAGGTTTCACAAATGTTTCATGGGCGGTACCATTATATTGTCTGGGAAAAGGACAACAACCATATGCGCTCACTCATATGTGGGATGTAGAAAAAACAAACAAACTCACAGACAAAGACAATAGTGTTGTGGTGACCAGAGGGGAAAGGGGCTGAGGTAAGGACAGGAAGAAGAGGGTAAAGGGGTCACATATACAGAGTCAGAAGGAGACGGGAGTTCGGGTGGTAGGCACACAGCGTGGTGTACAGGTGATGTATCATAGAATTATACACTAGAAACTTCATAGTATCAATGTTATGCCAACAAATTTAATGTTAGAAGGTTATATTGTATAGTGGGTGGTATTTTACCAAGTCAACAGTTGACACATATGTTTGTACAGCATATATTCTTAGTGTCATAGAAGGGAAGGGAGAGAGAGAATGATGGGGGGGAAGCTATTGTTATAAAAAAGGAAAACCATTACGTTCATTTGCAGATTCCAGCTTGTTATGAATAAAGTGTGATAATTAAGAAGCACTGAGACATAAAAAGGGTATTGAGATTTCTAGAATTTGCTAGTTACTATACATTATATAGCTAAGATTTCAGATGTGTGTAGAAATATTTAATGATATTAATTTGCCAGGCAAACTTCTCTCTGTAATTTTGATTATGATGAGAATTTAAGCTGCCTGTATATACTATGACCCTAGTATTTTTTCCCAAGAAATTCTTGCCCAAGAGGATTTGACTATAAACCATTAGATAACTTTGTTTCTCACTTTAGGAGCTTCCTGAAGATGAGTTTATCTGACTGTTCAGATGGGCATCTTCTCAGGGCAATGGGTGGCTGATGTGGACCAACAGTCGATCCCTGGAGTGGGCACTACTGAATTATAAAAAGTCTACATAAACCAGAGCCACTTTCAAGCCCCTCACCTCGCTGTGCCCGTCGGTCCTTCAGCAGCAAACGTACTCAGTTACAATCGCATCCCCACCTGAAAAGACTAGCACCACCAGCACACAGCACCTAAAGCTCAGTCGTGTGTACCGCTGACATTCACCCTCTGAGTCACCTTAACACATCACCAACTTGGCGTTCTTCCTTGTGGCAGGAGGTAAACTCAGCGGTTTGGTCGACAAGTTATCCTTATCATCGTTAGCGAGTCCAAAGTTGAAAAAGCCTATGAATAAATCGTACTAATTTCACATATATCGTATACATATTTGTCTCTGTGATCATCCATTGTTTTTGCGTGTGGGTTTATCAATGCTGTAGACATACACAATAAAATGATCAGATACACTTCAATAAATTATTTGTTCTAAGGTAAAAATTGAGAGGAGATCCCCCTTAGATTGTAAATGAGCTTTCATTTCAGGACCTTTTATTCTGTTCCTTTGATCATGTATCTATTCTTTTTTTTAATGTTTTCTAATTTTTTATTGAATTTATTTGGGTTACATTAGTCGATGCCACACTGTCTTGATTGCTGTAGCTTTATAGTAAGTTTTGAGGTTGCCAGCTACCTCCTACATGATTTCGACCTTGGTGTGTTCCAAACCTCACACTCTACCATTACCGCTGGCTCACTGTTATTCAATCAAACTAATCCTGTTTCTCTTGCTAGACCAAACCGAGTCTGTCCTACTTCATGACCTTTTGCAATTCCCCATTCTTTTTAATGAGCTGGCTGTTTCTTTACTTCCAAGTTTAACCTTAAAGGTCACTGCATGAGAGAACTTATTTCTGAGCAACCCATGAGTTATTTTCTATCACATTAAGCTTTTTAAATTCTTTTATGGCATTTATCAAAATTTGAAAACATCTTTTTAGTTTTGTGGTGTTGTTTTCATTGTCTGTGTTTTCAATGAATGCGTAGACAAATTTGTGTGACGAAACATGCATTATTTTTCACAGATCTACTCTCAATATAACCACACAACAGAACCTCAATAAATTGTCATTTAATAAAAGAATGACTATTGTTGTCAACGGTATGAAAAAGAAATCTTCTCCCAAACTCCAATATGGCCGAATTATAATGGCTTATGCGTTTCAGCTATAAAAACTGCTGTCTCCCTTATTTTTACTTCTAGTAGAAATTCTAGGAAGTTTCTCTTGTAATAAAGTTGTACTTATAAGAAACAATTGAATAGATATTAGCAGGGAGGAACAAGTGAGTTAAAAAATAGGACCCCTGAAATCAATACACAACTTTGATTTTTAAAAATGGTGTCTCAACTACATGCAACTCTCCCCCACAGGATAACTATTCAGACCTAGTGATTGTTCACTGAATCAAAGTCTATTCATCTGTTCGAAACACATTGACTTTAGAAATGATTTTGAACATAGTTCCTGAGCATCAAGAGGAAAAAGAAAGCAAGATTGCTGTTATAATGTTCAAAGCGCTTGCAGCTCTCCCTGCGCTCAGCCCCCATGCTGAATTTAAAGGAAAAAGAAAAAGGATTCACCAGGTTAGAAATATACATTTTCATCACTCTACAGCAACCAAGTGAAACGTTTAAAAATCAATCGTGGTTGATTTTCTTCTGCACAAAAGAAGTTGATAAATTTTATAGATCGCTTTTGTACTTCCTTTGAATAATTCACAGTGGCAACAGGGGGCTGAGCGTCCATGGATTTAGGCCTTACTCTGGGCCACTCACTTTTCTCATTTAATGCTGACAATTTTTTAATGACATTGATTAGAATAATTGGTATCACAGCGAAGAGCTTGAGGTATAGAAAAGTTAGCCAGCTCATTCAAGGTTACACAGCTCTGAGAACTAGATGTGATGAAACTTATTCCCAGGTCTGTCTGGCTATAGGGCCTGTATCTTATCGGTAAACAACCGTCTCATATTTTTTCACCTACAGACACATGGTAACATGTCTTAATATTAAGCATCACTATTCCTCCTGTTATTTTAAGAGATTGTTATTGTTCGGTTTCACAAGCATTGATTTTATAATAATAGAAAGTTAATGTTGAAAATGAACCTTAAAGATAAATCTCATTATCTGCTGATGGAAGTATAAATTGGTAGGATTTGTATGGAAAGCAATATATTATGAAAACCCTAAAATACGTTAATTGTTCAGTATATCTAGTTCCAGAAATATAACCATAAAGAAAAGTCTTAGGGACAAATTAAATATAATTTTTATTACATCATTATATATAAAAGAAGCATGAAGAAAACCTATTCATTAGTTGATAAGTATAATCAACAATAGAGGATTGGTTAAATGATGGAATGTTATGCAGTCATGGGACTTGTTTTTGAAGAGCACTTATTTACATGGAAAAAGTTAATATAATGTCTGTTTAAATAGGAATTCAGAATTCAACATAGGATCAAAGCAAAAGCTCGGTACTATACACGGAACTATATATCATCACGTTGGAAGGAAAAGAAAATATATGTCTATTAAAGATAAATGTTCTATTCTAAAAGAAGAGTCGAAAATACTGGTTTTAGCATGTGCTGTTGCACAGAATCGCCCACTGACAGAGTTTGAAGGAAAGAAAAGTAAGCTTTCATGTTGCCTTAAGTATACAAGGTGGGACAAAAGTAGGTTTACAGTTGTTCACATGGGAAAGAATCCAGTAAAATTAATAAATAATAACACAAGAGTAAACTCCTGCTTTTGTGTACTCACAACTGTAAACCTCCTTTTGCCTCACCCTGTATACTTTCCTGGTATTTTCTTTATGGTTACTATGGAGGGTATATTTAACACTGTTGTTGCACAAAATCTAGTTTGATTGATTCCGACTGAACTTCAATAAAGTATGAAAACTCTGCTCCTAGATAGTTCTACATCCTCCACATGTGGATCGTACATAGCGAACTGGATTAAAGAGTCCCTGGCCCCACCGAGAAGAGCTGATTCCTCTCCAGACCCAGGTCCTTCCAGGCACATTGAAAGGCATGGCGTATGGTGACTTGTAATAAATCTATTATGTAGGTGGAAGTTGCCTTTATCACTTAGTGGGTAATTAAGTTGTAGTCTCTTTACTGATTTTACTGACTCTTATATTGTTACTATTTTTGGAGAAGTAATGTGAATTAGCTTTTTTCATGGTTATGCTTTTATACTTAGTTTTCTGTTTTGTTTAATTTTGTTCTGACGAAACAACACTTTTAAGGCTATAATATACTAATCCATGGATCTTAAAGTGTCATAAAATCAATAACTAATCTCTCCTGCTCTGGTGACAATCAAACCAAATGTCTCAGAAAAAATACATTTTGATTAAATAATACAAAAATTGCCAGGTTTTCACCATGTAGCATAAAAAAAATTATCTATATAGTACTTTAAGTTGCCTTAAGAAATATTTCCCCAAATCAAAAAGAGAAACATATCAAAAATAAGACCTGTTCTCTTTGGCCTGTGCAAATACACTAAATATTGGTATGAGGTAGAATTCACAGTCGGAATAAATGTTCAGCGTCAGCTGCACTCGACTCGTGGTGCGAGCGAAGGCATTACTCCTGTCCATCATCGCTAGACACGCAGCCAGCCCTTGGACATGGAGGCCACACTCAGTCGACAAGAGCGTGACACTGTCAGTTAATGCGTACTTAGTGACGTTTCTATCATGATTCAAGTCAAAGTGGTCTCCTTTCAATCTCACATTTTACATTTTCATGAATTTGAATGATTTGTACAAAGTCAAAAATATATTGCATGCATAGAAAGAACTTTCATTCCCTTTATTTTGCAGGGTGGGGCCAAAGGAGGTTTACAGTTGTGAATACAGAAAACACAGGGTTTAGTCCTGTATCATTATTTATTTATTAGTTATTGTGCTATTTTCCAGACAAACAACTGGAAACCTACTTCTACCCCACCTGTATTTTACTGTATGTATCACACAAACACACACACCCCACCAGCAAAAGTAGATATCCAATTAATTCTTTTTATGTTTAAGTTTGTATAACTGAAACTTTTCTGTTACTTAGTAATTATTTATTAGTTATCTATGAAATACTTCAAATAAATTGTATTCTTGCTCATTTCAAGGATTTTGCTAATTCTAATATAGAATGAAATTATTGAATCAATATTTTGAATACTTATAAAACAATACCATGGTTTATCTTTTTTTTTTTAAGACTTTATTTATTTATTTTTAGAGATAGGAGAAGGGAGGGAGAAAAAGGGAGGGAAATATCAATGTGTGGTTGCCACTTGTGTACCCCCTACTGCGGATCAGGCCTGCAACCCAAGCACGTGCCCTGACTGGGAACCTAACCAACGACCCCTTGCTTCACAGTCTGGTGCTCAATCCACTGAGCCATACCAGCCAGGGCTATCTTTTTAAAATACAGCTGTTAGCTAAACATATTCATCCAAAACAAGATCCTTGATTAGGTGTGAATATGATGTCCATTTGACAAATAACTATGTATTTTTTTTAGATTTTATTTTTTATTTTTTTAGAGAGAGGGGAAGGGAGGGAGACAGAGAGGGAGAGAAACATCAATGTGTGGTTGCCTCTCACATGGACCTCACGGGGACCTGGCCTGCAACCTAGGCATGTGCCCTGACTGGGAATTGAACCGGGACCCTTTGGTTCCCAGCCCGCGCTCAATCCACTGAGCTATACCAGCCAGGGCGACAAATAACTATATTGAAGAAATGAAAGATATTTTAACAAAATCTATTCCCAAACCATACAAAGATGTACCTGATTACAATAATTTGTAGTGTAATGTTATTTTAATCAACATTCTCATTAAGGATCTTTTGAGATGTATCTCAAAAAAGTTAAAAATTACAAAAAATTAAAAGTGTAGCCCTACAAGATTCTAAAAATGAAACTGGTGTAAAGAGCTTAGATTTTGATTACAAATAATTTGCTGATTTTATATACTGTAGATGTTTTAGCCCTTAAAATTAATAAGGAAGTGAACTTCAATGTTTCGATGTTTTATATTTTAGATCTACAATCTGAATCTCGTAAGGTTATATAATATGTAAGGCAGTTACTTTGAATTCAGGTTTAAAATTGACCGTGGTTAGTCCACTTGAAATGTCAGTAACGGGAACTAACACAATAAGAGTACAGTATTTTTATAAGGACTCTCCAATGCCAAAGTACCTTAAAAAGGAACTAGAATCAGAAGACGGAAAAGCAGCTTTTTGAGACTCTTGTGTGTTTATTTTCCATCTTGAAATGAGCTAGTGTTTCCTCTGACCACATTTTTTTTTTCTATATAGTTCAGAAAGTGTGATATGGCTTTTCCTATCTCCTGCCTCATCCCTTATTCCTACCTTCACAAAGAAGGACAAATTGCAGAAAAGAGATTGTATTCTTTGTGGAAGTTGTGGGAATTGTAATACAAGCCTTGGGAAAAATAAGCGGGAACAAACACAGGTGCACAAAGTGATGGCAGAGCTGAGTTCATCACCGCCACTGCCACTGGATCCTGGTTCCTCACCTCGCACTGGGACACCGCCAGTGTGAACCTGGATGTTGCCACACACTCTTCCTATTCTGCTTCTGGTAAAAGGTGTGACAACCCCATTGTTACAGTCCTCTTTAGTTCCAGGTTTAAAAATCACTGTGTATCTGCATCTCTTACTGGTTGAGCACCATGTATGTAATGGGAATACCTGAGCTTCTCAAGGAGCCTATTGAGCACACAGCGATTTTTGTTGCCTTTTAAGACTATTGAATACAAGGCAAGCTCTTTCTCCCTCAGGGATTACAGTTCGTCTAAATATCTAATCAGGAATAGGGTATAGATATCCTCATAGATAAACTCATGACATATTGGTTTCTATGCTCACAAGATAAATAAGGTAATGGAGAAATTTTCAGATAGTTACCTAGTTCCTATGCCAAATTCTTAGTGGAAGACTATCTAATTGGGGCGAATTTAATCGTGTAGACATTCCTGTCACATCCAACTGACTGAGGCCACAGCACAGGGGCAGGACCCACACATTTGGGCAGGCCTTCCTCTGTATTCATTTCTTGTGGGTGCTGTAATAAATTATCACAAATGTGGTGCCTTAAAGCAACAGAAACTTATTCTCTCATTGTTCTGGAGGCCCAAAGTTGGATATTTGTTTTACTTTCCTGAAATCCTGGTGTTGGCAGGCCACACCGCTAGACCCATTTCTTCCAGGCATCTGGTGGCCGCTGCAGTTCCTGAACTTGTGGCCATGTCCCTCCAGTCCCTGACTCCACGGCCACATTGCCATCTCCTTTCATCTGTGCAGTCAAAACCCCTGCTTTCTCCATTTTGAAAGGATGCCTGTGATTGCATTCAGGGTTGCCACAGATAATATAGGCTAAGATTATTTTAAGAGTCTTACTTTAATCACCTCTGTAAATTCTTTCTCTCCTTGCCCAAAATTAGGGCATAAATTCCATTTTCAGGGGATGCCATTTACTAGACAGCTTCCTGGCTCCTAAAGGTTCATGCCTGCCTCATAAGCAAAATACATTCAACTCGTTCCAAAGTGTCTATAACTTTCAACCCATCAGAGCCCCTCCTCAAAGAACAAAATCCAATCTGAATATCAGCACCTAAACCAGGTAGGGGAAAATCTCCGATTATAATCTTTCCTGGGACAAAATCGGACTTCATTTGTGGACCGGAGAAACTAGGAAACGAGTGTTAACTTGCTTCCAAAAATAAGATGGTGGCACAGGCACAGGATCACAATTGGTGTCATTCTTATCCCTAAGAGAGAAAAAGGAATGGGAAAGGAGCCACCAGGGATTAAATGCTCCTGCAGGGAGGGAAGAGTCCTTGGGCTTCAAGCTGGGAGATAACCCTTCCCGGTGAGAGGTCTGCCCCCTGCTGGTAGTATGGCCAAGTTGGCAGGGAGAGGGCATCCTGGGGGGAAGTTGCTATGATTTGGAAGAAATTTCAAAGCATATACAACCATAAAAGGAAGTGCTAGTAAACTTCTAAATTATCCTTAACAACACATTTGGATAATTCCAGGCTGTCTTATCAAGGAGAATGCCAATCAAGCATGCAACTAGTAGAATATCTTTGAAATCCAGATCTAGTCAGTAACTCATATCGATGAGCAATCTAACAATCAACCCCATATTGTGACTTTTTTTGCTTATGTGTTTTTGTAAATTAACAGTGCAACTGTTACAGTAAGTTAAATTGATATTTAACATTCTAAGGAAAGCATTTTATTTCCTTAACTACCTCTTTAGAGGTTCTCTAGAACCTTTGAATATGACTCCTAAAGAAGAAAGATAAATAAGGATCACTATAACAGGTAAACATGTCCTAAAATCATGACTTCCCTGAAAATTCATCACAGCTTCTGAGCCTTTTTTCAATAGTAAAATATTCTAGCCCCTCTATTTAAAATCCATCAATGTGTAAGCGCTGTTCCAAGCGACAAATAGAGTCTTTTCCAATGAGAAGGAGTGAAGCTCCCCAACAGTGTGTCAAACTCTGCTTTTCTTGTAACTGTGCATTTGCAAGAGTGCCTCGTTAATGGTTTGAAAGAAAAGGTTCCGCTAGCCCCTTTGATGCCGGAGAAATGAAGCAGCACGGCCATACTTCACTGCATTTGGGCTCAGCAACATGTCAGGTTCTTCTGAGATAAACTGCAAACCACTGACTGATCTCCGTTTTCCCGGCAAACCTGATTTCAGAAACAATTTCCTCATCTCTTCTTGTGGAAGGAAGCAACAACTTTTTCATGATGAAAATAATTCTAGGAGCATAGATATGAAACTGCCATTTTCTAACATATTACATACATTTTTAAAAGATTTTATTTATTTTTAGAGAGAGGGAAAAGGCAGGAGAAAGAGAGGGAGTGAAATATCCATGTGTGAGAGATACATTGATTGGTTGCCTCTCACATGGCCCCTACTGGGGACCAGGTCGCAACCCAGGCATGTGCCCTGACTGGGAATTGAACCGGCAATGTCTTGGATCACAGGCTAACATTCAATCCACTTAGCCACGTCAGCCAGGACTACATACACGTTTTTAAAATTTTATTGTATTTTAGTATCTAATAATTCTAAGAGCTACCACTTATTTTTCAGTACTATGTATCAGAGCCTAGTCTGGGTATTTGATTTTCAAAATGATAAGGAAAGTTATATCTTCCTTTTTGCAGATAAAGAAACTGAAGGTGAGAAAGTTAATTTTTGAAATGCCATACTGTTACCAATGGCAGACTAAAAATAAAATATTATGTTTCTCTGGCCTCAGAAGTCAATGATCATTCCATTATAATTCATGGCCTTTGGGAGAATAGATACTCATAGAGAGAGACTTTATCTGTTCACATTTTCACCTCCCTTTTTCTTACCCATGAGAAGTATAGAATTGGGTCAAAAGTAAACTTCTTTGAGGGGTGAATTGAAGAATCCTTCTAGATCTTTTTGTGCCACAGGAAATCTAAGGCCTTTGTCTTTGAGCACAAAAAAGGTTGTTCAAAGCAGACATGAAAACATCATCATCAGTAGCCTTGTAGCTCTTGCCCAGTGTCTACTGGCCAGGTCACACCCTTGTGTGACCATCAAACTAATCCCTCTCCAGACAAGCTGCATGAAAAAGATCTCTTTAAGCACTGAAGTCCTCAGTGCAGACTGGCCTGGACCACTTCCACCCTAGAACAGGTAACACCTGGCCAACTGTCTCACTGCCCCTCAATGCCATGGGCTTCTAGACTGCACTTGAAATTCCGGTTAGTCTCTGCTATACACATAGTTTCAGGACCAGGGACAGTGCCCTATGGTTCTGTCAATTGGAGGGGATCACCCATCTCACCTAGAAGCTAATGGTCTTCCCTTTCCATATGGGATGCATGGATTCTGATCAGTTTACAAGGCTGCCCTATTTCTAATGAGCCTGGGGCAGAGGTATTCTCACTAAAGCACAGGTTAGGGAGAACACCTTTCCCAAATTTAGACACGGGTCATAGCCCTCTTGGTCTCCTCACCTGTTTGCTACGCTCACACCTTTCAACTTTTCTTTAACCCCTTGTTAGATCTCCCAGAGGTTGGCCTTTGAAATCTGGTACTTTCTTACTGTCTTGAGATTGTTCTGTGCACAAGACAAATCTAATATGTCAGGTTTACATAAAAATAGAAAAAAGGAAAACAGCTTATTGGAAGTATAGTTGACTGGTCATATTTTATGGAAATATAGTCAGCATAATATCAAGTTTACGGATTTATGTATACACAAATACTTGTGCATGTGTTTTACTAACTATATGCAATAGTAGTATTTTTTTCACAAAAATATCTAAGGTTTCAATGATGTCACTTTTGGAAATGCTCATATCTAAAATAAGGCATCAAACTAGGTACCACTATGATAGCCATGATTATGTTAATAATAATTTCAATATTATGGAAGCTAAAACCACATGAAGGCATTTTTCTGGCAAGAAATAACAGGCAATGCATGGATAAGGCCAGCATCTTAAGAACCCCCCTGAACTTTTAAACAGCTTCTGTTGGTATTATTTACAAAAATCCATAGCAACATCAGTGAGCTTTTCAATAAGTAGCCATGCTTTCCAGGTTGAAAGAATCCATTCCTGAAGTTTTTGTCTTCTTTAACTTCCTTTTTATGAATCTCCTGGCAGCAAATCAAATTGGAGAGTTGCCAGTTGGATTATCATCAACTGTTCTCTGGAAATATTGCCTATTTTCCAACAATTCACTCAGTCAGCCACTGCCGAACAAAAAAATTATACCGTCTCCAATCAAGGGAGGTGGTTTCTCTTCCTCCTATGTTTTATTTAAATTTTCCTATTATTGAAACAGTTGAACTTTAAAAAAGAAAACTATCTCCCTGGCTCGTTTGACTCAGTGGATTGAGTGAGGGCCTGCGAACCAAAGAGTTGATGGTTTGATTCCCAGTCAGGGCACATGCCTGGGTTGTGGGCTGGGTCCCCCACCATGAGAGGCAACCACACATTGATGTTTCTCTCCCTCTCTTCTTCCTCCCTTCCCTGTTTCCTAAAAATAAATGAAAATCTTAAAAAAAAACTATATTTAAAAAAAACTATAAAAAATAAACCAATTCTAAAAGTAACACAAGTTCATATTTAAAAATTTAGAAAATTATATATATATGAAATTACTTCAAAATATCTATTATCATTGTAGACAGTTTTTAATATTTTCATGTATTTCTTTGCAGGTATATTTTAATGCATAGTTAAAGAGAATTCTGTCTAATCAAACTCCAACTATAATTCAAAATGGTGTATTAAATTTAAATCTAATTTTGAAAAAATAGTATATTTTTAAGAACTATTCTCTTCCTCCTCTGCAATCAAATGCTCTCATAGGCTGTAAAAATGACAAATTTGGTAGTATTCTTAATTTTTGACTCTAAGCTTTTAAGCTGCAGACTTTTAAGAAGAAAATGTCTCCAAATTATGTAATCAGAGTATCTATCTATATAGGAGAAGTAACCCAACATAAATAAGGAAAGAATGAGAAAATTAAAGCATTTAGTATAAAATAGTAGGTAAAAGTCTGAGGAGCTGCAAATTTTGGGTCTACTTGCTGAATGTGTCTCAATTGTTCAGTTTCTCTGAGCCTCAGTTTCCCCCTTATAAAATGGGGGTAATAATAGGACCTAAGTCAATGGAATTTTATAAGGCTTATAAGCTAATCTCTGTATATACTCAGTAAATATGTTATTATTATTATTTGGATGCTGTAAGTTACAGTATTTATTGAAACTAAATAAATCAGGCAATTTTTCTCTAGCCTATAACTTCAAGTGGCCTGGAAAGTTTGAAATTAGAAAAACTGAAACACAATAATATAGACTAAATTAAAAAAAAATGTCATTAACCATGATAAAGTTATATCCTCAGATATTTTCATTTGAAGTTTTTACATTTTCGGGGAGTTGTTATATTTCTACATAATATGGCATTCTACATATTTTATTTCAAATTGGCAAATTAAATTTGTTACATATTATGTGCCCAGAAGTTACTTGTATGTTTTGAAGTGCACTTCTGTTTTTAAACAATAGTAAATTAGGAACATATAAATACAATGCGATTTTAATAAGTTTCTATCCTTTAGAACACAGTCATTTTTATTAATGTTTATTTGACACAGACTGAAAAGAGTTTCACAGAATGTTCAGAGCTCTTTTTTTTAAGTTTTATTTTCAGAATTAGAAATATCACCTTGTATAGTTCCGTTCTGTAAACAAAACTGTCATCATTGTCTTTATTTTCTCTGCTCTCACAATTCTAATAATCTCCACCTTAAAACTACTTTGAAGTAAGAATGAATAACAGTTTCCTATAAGCTCTTTATAGCATTGCTTTGGCCGCTACATTGGTGCAAATATAATAACATTTATTTTGGCTCTGCTGAACAATTCAATTCAACGGATTCATGAATATAAACCTGTTATTTAGTGCTTGCTTAGTACGTAGTAAATTCATATTGTTCTGTTTATCTACTGGTTTGAAAACTTTAAGCCCATCTCATTACATTTTTCAGATAATCTCATCTCTATTTATATAACACAGCTCCAGTTTCAAAATGTAGTCATTTATTTCAGTTGTACATGATCTAATCCCATGCTTATGAAAGGATGCTATTCAACTGCTTGACATGTTTTTTTCCTTGGCATGATACAAAATGCAATATCAGATTGATTACTATGGTCAGCATTGTAGCTGCAGCCATTGCCTCAGGCTTGTCTAATCAACACTTGCTTTCATAACTCAGCCAAATGTGATGATGTTATTATTATTATTAATGGATGTGCAGAAGTCTTTGCTAGATATGGTGTATTTTTAGTAGATTCTATTTTTGGTTCATTTATTTCTCTGATTTTGCAACTTGCTTTTTCCTTTTATCTGTTTCCTACTTTTGTTTGCATCCTAGTTTATTCTTATTTCTGGACACTGCATTTTAAAAAACCTATTACTTATTTCTCCAGCAGAAATACTTGATAAATGAGGTTCTACCTGTCTTTAAAAAAAAGCAAGATATAAACCTGCTTACTTAAAAATATTCTAATTTTTTATCATCTATTAAAAGGAACGTTTCCCCTGATATTCCTAAACAATTGTGAGATATTTGTGTTACTTTCAAAAGTTAAATACATTAACCAAGTGAGGTTTCAAACTCTTCTACTGTAGTCTAAGGTAGGAGGAGGCCAAACACAAGACTGGTTTATATGACTTATCTGCATGCACAGAACAAGATTCAGAATCTTGAATCTGGTAGACACTCAGTAAATATCTCTAAATTTAAAGGTTTTAAAGGTTATAATTGCACTTTAATTATAAACTACCCAGTTAGAAGATATGCACCGTGAAGACTGCAGCCGAAAGGAACCCATTTCCACTCACACTTCAGGAGACTAATTGTACCGTACTCGCTTTTCACCCTCAGATGCGAATCGCTGTAGAGAAATAGTTCAATGCCTTTGATGTTTACTTAGTCTTTTAGAAATCTCTACTTACCTTAAGAACTACATAAGTGTCATATTAGTTTCTGATTTCAGTATTACTCTGACAAATCTGAATAACTTTCTAAAAAATAGATGGTCTGGCAGTCTCTTCAGAGTGGAAGGTCAGTTTAGATGGGATTAACAACCTGTGAGCATTCAGGTACCTTGTCTCTTATTTATTAGTCCTTTGTGATAAATCTTTCAGTAAAACTATTTTGGAATTTGGAAGCCTTTACATGCCACTTGAAATAGGGATCCCATTCTGTTGTTTGATTTGGGAGCCCTGGCTTTCAAGTGCACTTGTTAAAAATGAACAATCTTATGCAATCGGAATGTTGCCCATGATGCCTGTTGTAATTCTAGGTTGTCTTTGTAAGGTTTTTGAGTGTATATTTACAGCTTCTGGGACTAAAGCTCTTAGATAGAAAGTAAGTGGTTGTACTAGAAGGCGGTGTTCAATTCTTTGAAAACTCCAGGACCCCATTTGTTTGGCTAAGCGTCGGGTCTCTCAGAGCCAGGTTAATACCTACGGTGTGCTGTTGGGGGATGGATTGCGTGGCTTTTACAGTGCACCTCATTAGAAGGAAATTTTCTTGAGGTTGGCAGGCCTGTGCCTTAGTGTCAATCCAACCCATTCCATGACCAACTTATGGGTTAGACTCCAGTGCAGGAGTCTCCTAGTTAGATGGTGCAAGTTCTAACAGCTTGTGAGTGCTCGCTCCACCTGTGCCCACCAGTCTGTGGCTCTAGCTTCTGAGAGTCCCAGTGACAATAGCTGCTAGGCCTTTACCGCACGTGGACACGAACAGAGACCAACAGTAACTGAGGAAACGAAACGGTGGACGTCAACAGCAACCAAAGAGACAACACTGTGGCCTCGCGGAAAGGTCCCAGGTGCACAACACCCACAGCTCCCAGAACAGTTGTTTAATTGTGCATCCCTTGGATCCCAATATACTGTGCAGAAAAATAATATACCAACATCAAAAGATCCCCTAAATGACCACTGTTTTCCAAACTGTCTTGTTGAATTGTGCCATCGAGACAAAGGGAGACACGAACGAGAGTTCCAGAGGGAACTGCAGCCTCTTCAGAGTCTCCAGACCTCATTCATGACAGCACAAGGCACCAGACATAAGCAAACTTGCTGTAAAACTCGCAGAGCATCAACCCAAGAATGCGGAGCCCGTAATTCGAGGGAGCTCACCTTTGGCGGCTCCCAGTTCACGTAGGAGACAAGTGAGCACAACGTGCTTGGCCGATACCAGTGCCAAAGTCCACGGCACTGCAGAGGCCGCTTCAGGTGCCACTTCTGAACCTGGAAATTCCAGAGCCGGGCTCTGCGTGCTGAAGAACACAAAGCAGAAAGGTGTTTTCCTCCTGCTTCTCATCGTTCTCCCATTATTTACATTCATGGGATGGACATTTAAACCACCCATTTGAACGGTTTACTGTTTAAAGTAAGTGCTTAGTACAAATTTCTTCCTCAGTCTATAGATTTGTGTTGACTTTAACATACCAGGTACTAAATGGATTTTTAAAATAATTCAATAATTAAGATTACATATGTTGACTGGTTTACTAAATTGTATTTCCTGTGTCTCTGTAGGCCTACTTTATAATGACAGTTATATGTGTGTGTGTGTATAAATATCTATATATAGAGAGAGAATAAAATGTTGAAGTAAATTCTATGTGGCATGATACATATTAAATTCCATATGATAACAAAGTTTTAATTCATCTACAGATTGTCTTGATGGTGTATGTGGCCAGGATAGTATATCTGGCCTCATGTAAGGTAATGGCCATCTTAATAAGCACTTATGAAGCAAATGGACCAATATTTCCACCTATTTCATTAAATGAATTTAAATGTGTTTGTGGGCAAAACACAGGGATTCCTATTCTGCCATCTTGCTGATATTATTCTCTTTCGATTTTCAAAAATATGTTGAAACTGATGATCAACAAACTACGATATATACTAAATTACATGTCTTATAGTCTAACATTTTTTAATTAGAATGCATTTACAAGTTATGAACTATATGTGTATTTTTGATAACTAATTTTATAAATATAATGTTTTATATATATTTGTATATGAATATAAAATTTGACATACTTTTGAACAATTACATGTACTTTTCCACATATTTCACATTAATTTCATTTGACATATAAAAGAACTGTGGGTAAAATGGAAAACTCTGAAGAAATTTCCTTCATTATAAAGCCAACTAGTATAGTGTATCTCCAAAGAGCCTAAGTTTTCATACTTTTCTTTGTATCTCAAAACTTTATTATGATTCTTTCTTATACATTTCTTGTTCACTCAATTTTGGTGTGCATGAATTTACTAGCATTCCAATTCCAATCCAGCAGTGCAAGAGAAATAAATGAACTCATTGACAGTCAACTCTCACAGCCAATGTAGTTGTACTAATGCACTTGGAAATAATTACTATTATTCTGTACCAATGGAATATATGCTAGCACAATGAAACACAGCTGCCTTTTGAATAGGAAAATTAAGTTCACAAATCTAACTTACCACAAAGCCTTAGATTTAGAATAAGTTTGATCAGAAACTTAATGTGAGATAGTTTTCACACATTGAAAGACGGTCATTACAAATTGAGGTATCCAATAGAAGATATGTAATTCCATGTTGTCCAAACTAAATTTTAGGAAAATTTGCAGTAGTGTTGTATAGTAGAAATATGAGAACTACAAATGTGAGCCATACATAAAATATTAACTATTCTGTAGTCATATTAAAAAGAAATGGTGAAATTAAGTGATTTTAACACAATACTTAAATTACATGTTAAAATTCAAAATATTATCATTTTAACATGTAACCAGTATGAAAGTTATTACTACCTGTTTTACATTGTTTATATCAAGGTTTTGAACTCTAGTTCTAGTTTGTGCACTCAGAGCACATTTCAAGTGCTTAATATCCACATCAGGATAGTATTGGACAGTGTAGAGAGATCAAACATTTCCTTTCTTTATGTCCTATTTTCACCCCCTGTTCTCATAAGATTTACACTCAATTTTGCTGTCACTTTATGTTGGAGTGGAAAGATCAATCTCTTTGAAATTCTGTGTCATGTAAGGATTTGGCTGGAACCCGTTCCAGATTTCTGTCCATAAGCAAAGAGAGACACGGCATGCCAACTGTGTATCTGCCTTCAGAACGGCCATTTCGTACGGTGACTTCTGGTTGCCAGGAATATTCATCCAACTGCCGAATGTCCCCATATTTCTTCAGAGTGTGCTGAACCTCAATCTACCATTCCCTCTATTCCCCAAATCAAATCAGTAATCTGTTTTGTCTGCCACCTGCCACATTCTGTGACCATGCTCCTGTTTTCAGTACGACACAGGGAGCTTTTATTTTAAGCAAAAAACCCAGCTGCAGCTCGGGTCAGTTCAGGATGTGCACTGGAACACGCAACAGGACCAAGGTTCTGCCTTTCTCGCAACCTTGTGGTTCTGCTCGTCTCTGCCGGTTCTCCTTGTAGAATTGCTGTGTCGGGATGAACGATAGTTGGAGACCCGTGGGTACCAGCCCACCTATGAAAGAGATCGTGTCTCTCCAGCATCCAAATATCAATCTGCTCCTGGCTCTATTGAATTGTTTGTGCATCAAGCAGGTGGGATAAAACCGGTCGGCCAGGCACTCGAAGAATGTGGCATCTCCAGAGTGGCCCCCCTCAAAAAACATGAAACCCCAAAACTAGTATAGTCTGCTCGAAAGAGGCTTTCACCCCAGGACACTGGCTTTTACGTGATCTAATTAATCAGTCAAGACAAAATGTCTCAGGAGAATCCTTTTTGATTATCTCAACACAGAGTGATTCTAATTAGCTGCCCTTTCTCCTCCCTGAAGTACACAAGTGTGAAGTTTATATTTTTAATAGGAGCCAATGTGTTCTTTTTGAAGATTTTATTTATTTATTTTTAGAGAGAGGAGAAGGGAGGGAGACAGAGAGGGAGAGAAACAGTAATGTATGGTTGCCTCTCACATGGCCCTCACTGGGGACCTGGCCTGCAACCCAGGCATGTGCCCTGACCGGGAATCGAACCGGGACCCTCTGGTTCCCAGCTCGTGCTCAATCCACTGAGCTACACCAGCCAGGCTCTGTGTTTTTTTAAACTTATACTTCACTTATCCTCAGGACTCCTGCCCTGAGCCTGGGCCAGCCATATATATATGCCATATACTACATTAGCAAACATGATCAGAGCAGAACTAAAGAACGTTTCTGGGTTTCAAATTTTAAAGTTGTGGTCCAAATGTAAAACAGAAAATATTTCAAAATTAATCTAGCTCATTGCAGCATTATTAACAATAACCACAACATGGAAACAAACTAATTGTCCACCCATCAATGGTTAAATGAATAAAGAAATTGCGGTGTGTGTGTGTGTGTATAAAATGGAATCATACTCATCCTAGAAAAAAATAAAATCTAGCCATTGTGACAACATGGATGGATGTTGAGGGAATTATGCTAAATGAAGTCAGACAGGGAAAGACAGATACCATATGATTTCACTTATACATGGAATCTAAAAATAAAATAAAATAAAATAAAATACAGAGAACAGATCGGTGGTTGCCATGGAAACAGCATGAGGGTGAGCAAAATGGTTGAAGGTGGTCAAAAGGTACAAACTTCCGGAGATAAAAGAAAGAACCCCTGGCGATGTCGTGTACGGCCCGGGGAATATGGTCAAT
>PVJI01006502.1:0-85915 GCA_004026765.1 Micronycteris hirsuta | reverse complement strand
ATACCCTTTGCAACAGCATGGATAGAACTGGAGAGCATTATGCTAAGTGAAGTAAGCCATGAAATGAGGGACAAATACCATATGATCTCACCTTTAACTGGATCATAGTCAACAAAAACAGAAAGCAAGCAAAACATAACCAGAGACATTGAAATTAAGAACATTCTAACAATAGCCAGGGGGGACGGGGGAGGGGATAATGGGGAGAAGCATTTTCAGGAATCACTGTAGAGGACACATGGAAGGAACTAAGGGGGAAGGGGGAGGCTGGGGGGGGAGGTGGGGCTGAGGGGAAGAGGGAGGGGAGGGGAGAGGATGCAAATAACTGTAATTGAACAACAATAAAGTAATAAAAAAAGATTAGATATATTAATTTACAAATGCAACTTTAAATGTTTAATGAAATGTGATTAACAAACTAAATTTATTAATGGAAATTTAGTCTATCTAACTTGAGTTTGTTGAACATTATTTGAAGCAAACACGCAAAAACTATTTGTCCTTATTTTATACAATACTTGCTGGATTTATATATAGAACAACAAGATACTTTAGGTAAAATAAAGGCATAAAATAAGAATTAAAAAAAAAGTCATGAAAGGCAAGGACCTACATCCAAGAATAATCTATCCAGCAAAGCTATCATTTAGAATGGAAGGGCAGATAAAGTGCTTCTCAGATAAGACCAAGTTCAAGGAGTTTATCAATACCCAGCCTTTATTATATGAAATGTTAAAGGGATTTATATAAGGCATGGAGGCATATCAACAGGGGAGTGAGAAGGGGAGAGAGGAGGAAAAAGTACAGAGAATAAGTAGCATAAATGGTAGGTAGAAAACAGACAGGGGGAGGTTAAGAATAGTATAGGAAATGTAGAAGCAAAAGAACTTATGTGTGTGATCCATGGACAAAAACTAAAGGGCAGGGAATGGGGAGGGATTGTGGTGCGGAGGGGAATAAAGGGGGGAAAATGGGACATCTGTAATAGCATAATCAATAAAATATATTTTAAAAATAAATAAATATTAAGTTCATGCAAAAATTTAAAAAAAGAAGTATAAATTGGTAGGTACAAAATAGGCCGGGGGAGATTAAGAATAGTACAGGAAATGGAGAAGCCAAAGAACTTACATGTACGACCTATGGACATGAACTAAAGGGGGGTTGTTGGAGGGAATGGGGTACCAGGTGGAGGGGGTCTAAGGGGGAAAATTGGGACAACTGTAATAGCAAAATCAATACAATATATTTTTGTATAATCAAAGAAAGATTAGATCAGTTGTCTGTTTTGCTATTTTCTAGCAGCAGGACCTTGGATGTGGCACTGACCTCTAAACCTGACCACGTTGAAAGGGGATATGGTCTTATCTCATAGGGTTATTGGGAAGAGCACAAGGATGGACACTATTAACATGGGATTAAGTAGATTAGGCCATGTCTATGCCATAGAACCACACAGCTGTGGAAATAATGGGTTAATTATTTCAAAATATAAAGTTTAAAAGAATGATAGCAGACCTGTATGTGTGCATATAAAGAAGCTCCATGATTCATAACTGAATTAGTAAAGCGAATACCAATGCACTATCAGTGGGCCTCAGAATCACTGTGGATTCTCACTGAATTGTTCTAGAGAGAGACCTAGGTGCTGGTATTTAAAAACAAATTTAAAACAAACGAAGGTTTTTCTCATCTGCATCCCAAGGCTAAGAACAACTGACCATAATAAGGGCTAACTACAATATTATTTTGTCCTTACTGTAGCAGACACTAAGCAGTTTGTGCATTAACTCACTGAATCCTCACAACTATCCCATTTCACAGATGAGAAAAGTGAGTCACAGAGAGGTTAATAAGCTTGTTTATAATCACACAGCCAATGGATGGTGGAGGTGGGATTTGAACCCGGAGTGGTTCCAAAAATTTAGTAGAATTTCATGGAGTAGCAGAAAGAGAAGAGCAGCCTTTAGGAATTTTCAATTTAAGTCTGTAGGGGAGGGGACCAGAAATCTAATGATTAGGCAGGTTTGGAAACTTAGAAACACTGTTGACAACCACATGATACAACCCCCCCGGGGGACTCTTTAAATACAGAGATTCCTGAATATCTCACCTGGAGATTCTGATTCCTGGGTCTGGGGCAGGACCCAGGAGTCCATATGCTCAGCCAGGCTCCCAGGCAGGGCAAGCACCAAGTGTGTGTGGCCTCTGTAGCCACAGAACCAGAGCTTCTTTCAAAGCTCTGCTGTTGACAGGTTGAAATTCTTCATAACTCTATCCTTGAACTCCTGTTCTGTAAGTGGTGGGACACTGTGATGTGTACTGGGGGCTCAGAGGCTCAGCACATCTATGATCTCACCTCTCCCCACCTCTCTGCCTCTCTGAAACCGGTTCTCTGCAGCCAGTGCCCTACTCGCTGGTGCCTGCGCTACCTCTGCCCCGTGACCACTGCTGTTCTCTGCCCTTCACCCTCCAGTCCTGATTCTGCACATTGTTCGGTCTGCACAAATGCAGGTAACTGCTTCTCAGTCCTCTCTCCTCTGCTGCCAGTATCGTAGGTGACAGGAAAGCACAGGAGGGGACACCACCTGAGTTAGAGACCAAGTCTATGCTTTTTGGGGTAAGTTAGCTCAAAGAGGTAACATTTGGGAGGAAGGTGGTAAATGGGTGTGGCACAAGAAGCAACTTGGATGCAGGTGCAAAGGGGACCTGGGGCTTACTCTAAGTGTAAGACTGTGTCCTTAACCCGCAGTCGTACCCTACTATTTATAGAGTGATCTGGCAAAAGTGGAAAATACTGATTCCCACCCCACCCCCCACCCCGCCCCATTCAATTGATCTGGGGTGGGACGCCCCAATATTTGTCTTTAAGAAGGTTAAGGGACTGCAGGAGCACCCAGATGGTTTCCACGGATGGATTAGGGGCTGCAGGTATTCTGTGCACTTGGACCCGAACTTTCAGAGCTGGAAGTCTCTCCATCCTCATACCGGCCTTGTGCTCAGAGCCATTCCCAGCTCCTGTTACACAAGAAAAAACAGATACCGGAAAGATTGAGGCGGACTACGACCCTGTTCCTTCGTCCAGTGCAGCCCTTCCTGCTCCAAGCACCGCGATGCCAGAAACCCCAGAGGGCCTGTGCCTCAATGCCTGCAGCAGTCCGCGCGCAGGGGGCGCTAGGGCCAAGGCTGGCAGTTAAAATCCAGATGTTCCTTCTGCTTTATTTTGTCCAGGGACCGTGATTGCAGACTGTGGGGCTGACTCCGGGCACAGTCAACGCTAGGTGGCGCCCGAGAGCTGGACCTGCTGCGCTCCCTAGAGCCCTGGGGGCTGGGAGCCTGCTGGGTGTCCTGCTGCTCTGGATAGTAAAGGAACGCCCCTTGTGTGGCCCCTTTTCCTCGCTTCTTTCACAGGACTGCCAGGCGGGTTAGTGCAATAACTTCTCAAGACCTAGCACTTGCTCGGCCTCTAGAGAGTATGTAATCCAAGGTACTTACCTTTCTTCTTGCATTCTCTCACCAGGTAGACCTGTTTTTTTAAGGTGAGTTGACTTCTTTGTTAGCAAATCTGGAAGATTATTCAAAGATTTTTTGCTTAATGCGTGTCTCAGAGGACAGTCTATTGGCAAGAAAATCACATTTTTTCAAAGCAGGAAATTTATCAGAATAGGGTCAAAGAACATTTTCTACAATAATGTGATGGGTAAGGAAAGCCACAATGAGGACCCTGGGTCATTATGAAATCCCGACCTAAAAAGGATCCAGTTTTGCTTAGCGTTATTTCATGTAGAGTGCTTCAAATATTTTATAACAACTTGAGAACCAGGGACCCATCACTGATGGGTTGCTACTAATATTAGCCCTCCTAATGCACGGAATGTCACAGAAAACCCAACAGCCACATGCATTTTTGAACTGAAGTGTCATCTTGCAGTTCTGAGTACTTAAAATATTTCCTTTTGAGAAACTTGAGTTAGCCTTTGCAAAATGGTCTTTCCCATTGTTACCAATTATTTCTTTTTCTCCCTCCTCATTTTATTTGAAAGATTTTGTCAACTAACATTTATTTGCCAGTCTCTGAGTCAGACCCTGGAAATATAATAATAATAAACAACAACAGGAAACTGACTCTTCCCCCTACAAAGCTCACCATCTACCGGAGAGAGGAAGGCATGTAACTAACCCCAACCCTGTGTGCTCGGGGATTTTAGGAAAACTCGTGTGTCCTTGGGAATCATGAAGGAGCAATTCATTAATTTTTTTAAACTTTGTATCATGAAAATTTCAAACATAAACAAAAGTAAAAGGAATAGTATAATGAATCTACTGTGCCTGTCACCCAACTTATGAAATTATCAACATTTTGCCAATCTTGTTTCATCTACGTCTCACCATCTTGCTGGTTATAGTTTTTACAGTGTTATTAAGGTGTAATTATATACCATAACATTTACCCACTCTACATGTATAGCTCAGTGATTTTTAGGGAGTGTATAGTTGTGCAGCCATCATCACAACCCCAGTTTTGAACATTTCTACTGCCCCCACATTTGGCCCGTGCCTGTTTGTGGTCAGTCCTCATTCTCAGCCCCGGCCTTATGCAGCCATTGATCTTTCTGTCTCTGTTGATTTGTCTTTTCTGGATATTCCGTAATAATGGAGATTAATAATAAATATGTAGTCTTTTGTGTCTGGTTTCTTTCACTGTGCATGTTTTCAAGGTTCATCCATGCTGTAACAGAACTTTATTCCTTTTTATTGTTAAGTAATATTCCACTGTACAAATATGCCACATTTGATTCATCTATTATTAGTTGATGACACATGTGGGTTATTTCCACTTTTTGGCTCTTACAAATAACATGTCCGAATATTCACTTTCATGTCTCTTTGTAGGTATATCAGAGTGGGATTCCTGGATATTTGTGGTAAGTTTATGCTTAGCATTTTACAAAACCACCAATTTCCCCCCCAGAGTGGCTGCTCCATTTTAAAGTTCCATCAGGAAAAGGATTCTAATTGCTCCACATCCTTGTCTAGGCTTATTTCTTTTTTATTATAGTGACATCTAATTGTAGTTTTAGTTTACATTCCCCTAATGAATGATAATGTTCTTTTAGTGTCTTTTCATGAGCTTATTGGCCACTAGTGTATCTTTATTAAAATGTCCAAATATTTGTTAATTTTTTAAATAAGCTTAAATTTTATTATGGTTTTAGATTTACAGAAAAATTGTGATGAGAAAACAGACTCTCCACATCCCTTGCACGCAGTTTCCCCTATTACTGACATCTGACAAGAGCGTGATACATTTGTCATGATTCACTGAAGTCCACACTTTGTTCAGGTTCCCTCAGTTTGTACCTCACGCCTTTTTCTGTTCCAGGACCCCAGCCACGACTCCACATTACAGTTCATCGTCCGTCATGCCTCCTTAAGCTCCTCTTGGCTGTGAGAGTTTCTCAGACTTTTTTTTTTTTTTTTTGCCTTGACCTTAAATAACCTTAGCAGTTTTGAGGAGGACTGGTCAGATATTTTGTAGAATGCCTCTTAGTTGGGATTTGTCAGATGTTTTTCTTGTGATTAGAATGGGGTCATGTGTTTTTAAGAGGAAGACCACAGAGGTAAAGTGCCTGTGTTAGTCCGCTGGGGGCTGCCATAACCAACACCACAGACTGGGCAGCTTCAACAACAAAATCAACAACAAAAATCTATTCTCTCCAGTTCTGGAGGCTGGAAGTCTAAGATCAAGGCATCAGCAGGGTTGGTTTCTTCTAAGGCCTGTCTCCTTGGTTTACAGATGGCCTTCTTCTCCCTGTGTCCTCACGTGGTTTCCCCTGTGCCTGCCCGTATCCCACTCTCCTCTTATGTAAGGACACCAGTCATATTGGATTAGGACTCACCCCAGTGACCTCAGGCACTCAGTGATCCCTTTAAATATCCTATCTTCAAATACAATCACATTCTGAGGCGCTGGGAGTTAGGACTCAACTTATAAATCTTGCGGTGTGATGCTGCAATTCAGTCCATAAAAGTGCCATTCTCATCATGTCAGGGGCCCATGCTATCAACATAACTTATCACTTGAGATGTTGACCTTGATCACCTGGTTGAGATGTGTTTGCCAGGTTTCTACCTGTCAAGTTATTCATTTCTGAGGAGTTCCAGGCAAGATGGAGGTGTAGGTAGAAACCCTTCGCTTTCTCTCACAACCAAAAGGAGGGTAACAACCAATCTAAAATCAATAAACAACCAAAAGTGCCAGAAAATCAAACTGCATGGAACTCTGACAACCAAGGAATTAAAGAAAAAATCAACCAGAACAACCAGACCGGTAAGGCAGCAGAGAGCGCAGGCTGGCTCAGGAAAACCATGGCAGACCCAGTGGGCAGGGCCTGCTGCTGCTGCTGGGCCGTGGGCTGCATGGGCGGGGCTGACTGAAGGTGAAACTGAGACTCAGAGGTGGCTGTGGACTATCACAGTTGCTACAGTGGGAGAAACTCCCTGTCTCACATGAGTCTGTCGGAAAGTGTGCTAGAGACAAGCAGGGAGCTGCTTGTTCCCTCTCTGGCCCCTCCCTGACAGGCAGCACCACAGCACAGAAAAGAGGGTTTCCCTGCCAGAGCGAAGGCCTAAGGCCCCGTCCCCTTACAACCTATCAGCTGCGCCAAGACAAAGATACAGGGCCCAAATGAAAGAACAGAGCAAAACCTCAGAAAGAGAACTAAGCAAGGGGGAGTTTGCCAACCTGTCTGAGGGAGACTTTAAAGCCCTGATAATCAAAATGCTCACAGATCTGATTGAGCTTGGTCAAAAAATGAAAAAACAAATGAAGGATACCCAAAGTGAAATAAGCAAAATATTCAGGGAACCAACAGTGACAGGAAGGAAACCAGGACTCAAAGCAACCATTTGGAACAAAAGGAAAAAATAAACATCCATCTGGAGCAAAATGAAGAAACAAGCATTCAAAAAAGTGAAGAGAGTCTTACAAACCTCTGGGACAACCTGAAACATTCCAATATCCAAATCATAGGTGTTCCAGAAGGAGAACAACAGCAAGAAATTGAAAACTTATTTGAACAAATAATGAAGGAGAACTTCCCAATCTGGTGAAGGAAATAGACTTCCAGGAAGTCCAGGAAGCCCAGAGAGTTCCAAAGAAGTTGGACCCAAAGAGGAACACACCAAGACACATCATCATTAAGTTACCCAAGACTACAGATAAAGAGAGAGTCCTAAAAGAAGTAAGAGGAAAGGAGGCAGTTACCTACAAAAGAGTTCCCATAAGACTATCAGCTGATTTCTCAAAAGAAACCTTGCAGGCAAGAAGGGGCTGGAAAGAAGTATTTGAAGTCATGAAAGGCAAGGGCCTACATCCAAGATTACTCTATCTAGCAAAGCTATCTTTTAGAATGGAAGAGCAGATAAGATGCTTCCCAGATAAGGTCAAGTTAAAGGAGTTTATCATCACTGAGCCCTTATTATATGAAATGTTAAAGGGACTCATCTAAGAAAAGGAAGATCAAAAATATGAACAGTAAAGTGACAACAAACTCACAACTATCAACAAATGAACCTAAAAGAAAAGAAAAACAATAAAAACAAAAACTAAGCAAACAACTAGAACAGGAACAGAATCAGAGAAATGGACATCACATGGAGGGATTTCAGGGGGGGGAAAGGAGGAATAGGGGGGAAAAGGTGCAGGGAAGAAGTAACACAATTAGTAGGCATAAAATATATGGGGAGAGATAAAAAATAGTATAGGAAACAGAGGACTCAAAGAACTTATATATACAACCCATGGACATGAACTTAGGGGGGGAGGCTGGAGGGTTGTGGGGGCAGGGTGGAGGGGGAATAAAGGGAGAAAAATTGGGAAAACTGTAAAAGCATAATCAATAAGAAATACTTTAAAAAGTTATTCATTTCTTTCCCTTTTCTATACTGTGCTTTCTGCAGAGAAATTATTATGTGCAGCCCACACTTAAGGAGTAGGGATTATATTCTATAAAACTCTTAGAAGAAAATACGGTAAATCTTCATGACCTTGGTTTTGGCAATAGAACCTTAGATATGACACTAAAAGCATAAGCAACAAAAGTAGATAAATTGGACTTCATAAAAATGAAAAACTTCTGTTATGATATTTTCAAGAAAGTGAAAACAGACTTCTGGCCAAGATGGAGGCATAGGTAGACACACTGTGCCTCCTCGCACAACCAAAAGAGGAAAAACAGCAATTTAAAAAACAAAAACAGCCAGATCTGACAGAAAACTGAACTGAGTGGAAGTCCGACAACCAAGGAGTTAAAGAAGACATGTTCATCCAGACCGGTAGGTAAGCGGGGCGGAGCCAGGAGGAGAGCACTCGGCGAGGCGCGGTTTGTGGAGCGGCTGAGACTAGTGGACTGGGTGGTCCCTCATTCTCATGCAGATAAACTGGAAGGAAAAGCTGGGGAGTGGAACACACTGCTTGGCCCACCAACACAGGGAAACAAAGCCTCAAACCACCAATTGAATATACCTGTGGGGGTTGAGGCGGCAGTGGGAGGAACTCCCGGCATCACAGGAGAGTTCGATGGGGAGACGCATGGGGACTTGGAACTGTGCAGGCCCGTCCACTCACCCCGGAGCCAGCAAAGAAAGGCCCAACTTGCTTGTGGGTAGCAAAGGAAGTGCAGAGAACAGAGCAAGTGCCATTGTTCTCTCAGGCCCCGCCCCCACAGACAGCATCACAACACAACGATGTGGGTTACCCCGCCCTGGTGACACCTAAGGTTCTGCCCCTTAAAGTAACAGGCGCACTGAGAAAAAAAATGGCCCAAATGAAAGGACACATCAAAACTCCAGAAAAAATACAACTAAGTGATGAAGAGATAGCCAACCTATCAGATGCACAGTTCAAAACACTGGTAATCAGGATGCTCACAGGATTGGAAGAAAAATGGTCGCAATTAGTTGAACAAGTGAAGGATAATATAAAGGAAATGAGGGGAAATCTGCAGGGAACCAATAGGGATGAGAAGGAAACTGGGACTCAAATCAACGGAGTGGACCAGCAGAAAGAAAAAAACATCCAACTAGAAAAGAATGAAGAAACATGAATTCAAAAAAACTGAGGAGAGGCTTAGGAACCTCCAGGACATCTTTAAACATCCCAACATGTGAGTCATAGGGGTGCCAGAAGGAGAAGAGGACAACCAAGGGATTGAAAACTTACTTGAACAAATAATGAAGGAGAAGTTCCCCAAGCTGGTGAAGGAAATAGACTTTCAGGAAGTCCGGGAAGCTCAGAGAGTCCCAAAGAAGTTGGACCCAAAGAGGTACATGCTAAGACACATCATAATGACATTACCCAAGATTAAAAATAAGGAGAGAATCTTAGAAGCAGCAAGAGAAAAGGAGACAGTTACCTACAAAGGAATTCCCATAAGATTGTCAGCTGATTTCTCAAAAGAGACCTTTCAGGCAAGAAGAGTCTGGAGAGAAGTATTCCAAGTCATGAAAGGCAAGGACCTACATCCAAGAATACTCTATCCAGCAAAGATTTCATTTAGAATGGAAGGGCAGATAAAGTGCTTCTCAGATAAGATCAAGTTCAAGGAGTTTATCAACACCCAGCCTTTATTATATGAAATGTTAAAGGGATTTATATAAGGCATGGAGGGATATCAACAGGGGAGTGGTAGGGGGAGAGAGAGGGAAAAGCTGCGGAGAATAAGTAGTAGCATAAATGGTGGGTAGAAGACAGACAGGAGGAGGTTAGGAATGGTATAGGAAGTGTAGAAGCCAAAAAATTTGTGTGTATGACCTATGGACAAAAACTAAAGGGCAGGGAATGGGGGTGGGGGTGGGGGTGGAGGGGAATAAAGGGGGGAAAATGGGACAACTGTAATAACATAATCAATAAAATATATTTAAAAAAAAGAAAGTGAAAACATAGCCTACAGAATGGGAGAAAACATTTGCAAATTATATATCTAATAAGGGTCTAGTACTCAGAATATATAAAGACCACTGGCAACTCAACAACAAAATGACAAAACTTTAGCTTTTACAAATAAATGTTGCGAGGAAGAAACCTGCGCAGAAGGCATTTTGCATATTTGAGCAGATCTATGGAGTAAATTCTCAGAAGGGCATATGTTTTTCTAAGTTTGACAGCTGTTGCCACATTGCCCTCCACTGAAGGTATACCAGTTTAGATTCCTGCCAGAGTAGGGTTTATTTCCAAACCTACTCTGAAATGTGCCAACACTGACCATACTTCTCATTGCAGCATGAATAGTTCCAAACTAGAAACAACCCACTAATGCTCGACAGGAGAATGAATAAATAAATATTGGTCTCATCATACAATGGAAAACTACAAACTATTGAAAAAGAACAAAGTTCTACTACCCACAAAGTGGAGGAAACTCACGGCATGTCAACCCACACAAAAAAGACTTACTGTGGGTTTCCCGTGAGAGGAATCGAACATGAAATTACAAGGAAGAAGTGTATGGTGACAGAGATCAAAACGGTGGTTAGCCCTGGATGGTGGGCGCAAGAGAGTCCTCTGAGGTTCTCAAAACGTCCTACACCTTGATCTGGGTGACACTTACACAGATGTATGAATATGTAAATACTTACCTAGCCATATGTGCTTCACTGATGCAAGTTGTGGCTCAATAAAAAGAGAAAAGGTGTTTTGTTTTTTGCTGTGGCTGTTACTGTTTTTTAGCAAACACTAATGTGCTAGCAACATGGCCAGGGCAGCAGGCAGTCTCCATCGCTACACACGGTCACACGGTGGGCCCTTGTCTCTTCTGTCTTGTCCAGTCTTACACCAGCTGTGGGGTTCCGGTTGAAAGGAGGGAGGCCTACAGCTCCCTCCAGGGCCGTCCAGGGTTCCTCTTGCACACTCAAGGCACACCAGGTTGGGCGCTCTCTTACGGCATTCCTCCCGTGCCCAGACCACTCTGCACCAGCTGTTGAGCAGCTGCCTGGCTATTTATAGCCGTGGGGCTCTGCATGAAAGAAGCCTCATTCAGCGGCTCTCTCCTCCTGCCATCAACCTTGTTTCTGAGCCCTTGTCTCCCCACCAACCTCAGACTTTCACATTTCTGGAACATTCCAGGTCCCGCTGCTGGGTCATGTGTTTCTGTGGTGAGGGGCCTGCTCTGCAGAGCTGATTCCTGGGGCTCATCTCTAAGAATCTCCTTGAAGTGACCTCCACTCTCAGAAGGGTTTTTGGACCAGATGGGAGAGCTCATTTCTCATCAGACTCAGGCCAGGCCCCAGGGTCTTGGGCACTCAGCTGCTGTGACATCTTCCTGGGTGAAGTAACACCCACTCAGAGGCTCAAGAGGAGGATTTAGTCCTTTCCTGGGAAGCATGACGGTGGCCCTGGCCTCGCCTCCTCAGGATCTCCTGGGCCTTCTTAGCAAAAGAGGCCAGCCTGACTGGGTCCATCATGCTTTTCCATGCCTGGCACAGGCCATGGAAACACCTCTGCCAGCCTCCTCCTGTGGGAGCTTCTGGTTCTGAGGCCAACCCCCTCCAGGACAGTTTAGCAAGGGGCTAAACTCCCATCCCTCATCCCCACCCCCTCCTCCAGTGGGGCCTGATGGCAGCATCCCTTGGGAACCGTGAATCTTTTCTCTAAGCTCCCTTTGGCACCAAGTTATTCTCTTTTTTTTTTAGATTTTATTTATTTACTTTTAGAGAGAGGGGAAGGGAGGGAGACAGAGAAGGAGAGAAACAGCAATGTACGGTTGCCTCTCACATGGTCCCCACTGGGGACCTGGCCTGCAACCCAGGCATGTGCCCTGACTGGGAATCGAACCAGGACCCTCTGGTTCCCAGCCCGCGCTCAATCCACTGAGCTACACCAGCCAGGGCTGGCACCAAGTTATTCTTGTTCCTAATTTCAGAAAACCAGGACACTCCCGTGCCCACCCCAAATTGAAAGGGTGGTTTGCTGGCCACTTCGCCAGCCATGGAGGAAATGAACCAAACTTCGTGCTTTCAATGGTTCAGCTGAAAACTGTGGGGAAGCCCACACCCTGGTAACCTGGTACCTGGTACCTGAGCAAGGTATAGAACTTCAGCTCCTCTATGTTACCAGGGGAAGGGCACTCACTGCAGGCAACATGTTCTGAAAACATGATCCAGAAATGAATTTAAAAATCAAATCCATTTAAAATGTAGTAAAGGCTTTGCTTGCCTGCTTGCTTTTTTTTTCCTTCCTTCCTTCCTTCCTTCCTTCCTTCCTTCCTTCCTTCCTTCCTTCCTTCCCTTCCTACCATCTTCTTTCCTCCATTTGTCCCTTACTTCTCTTTCCTTCTCTCTGTCTCTCTCTCTTCCCTCTCTCCCTGCTACACTCCCACTTTTCCTCCTCACCTCCCTTCCTTGGTAAAGTGAAAGATCCCTCTAACAAGGGAGGAAGGTCACGTAAACCAGATTTAAATGGATTTCATTCCACTGGCATAATGCATAAGGTTCACACTCTGTGTAACAGACAAGCTGAGTTGCTGCCCCCAGAGCAGGGGGGCGAGCCCCATCTCTATGCCCTGAGAGGCAGGGCTCTGAGGCTAAGCCGTGTTCAGGAGCAGAAAAGTTCACTTCGCTGCCATCTATCACCTTTCCATGGGCCAAGGGTTTTCAGTGGCCTGTGTGCAGCTGACCCATCGGAATCCCCCCTGGGGCTCTGGAGTGTAGAGGGGGCCAAGGAGTTATTGGCAGAAAAACAAGAGCAAAATTAGTTTGCGTCCTTTGAGCCTGTGGCTGCCTGCCAATGTTTCCTTCAAATATGCACATTCTCATTTTCATTCTGGAAGTTTTTGTCAGATTTATTGCAAATAAAAGGGTGAGCAGACAGAAACAAAATGATATTTGCTGGGCTGGAAGGGCTGTTTCTAAATCTATTCTCAAGAGCACACCAATGTTTGTATGCTTTTCTGGGGGACTTTCCTTCATGGAGACTTAGTTTACCACCAGTCTTGGTTCTAAATAATCACTTTCAACCAGTGTGCCACAAGAATTTTTAAAACATGCAATACCTGACTATTTAGTCAGGGGCACTGACCTCTTTTCCCTTAGACTGTCAGATAAGAAAAATGACAAGAGCTAAGACGACAATAGCTGTCTGGTGTGAATGAATCAAAATTATACCTATTTTTTTGTAGTATCAGCAAAAAAGTTTTTTGTGTTTTTTTTGGTGTGCTGCAGAATTTTAGTAATTAGTTTATGTGTGCCATGCGATCAGAAAGGTCGAACATCGCCAGTCTAGATGCATGCGTTTCCACGCGTGCATAGTGAATAGGCACGTGGGCGGTACATGGTAAGGACCGTCATAAGCCAGCACCAGAAACATGCCAGACTGGTGGGCACCAAAGCCACAAGATAATGGAGAATTCTAATGAATTTCATTGGCATCACATTTTTATGTTCCTGTAAAGTTATGAAAGCCATGAAATTAATGACAGCGTCACACCAGTACCAGAGTGACTAATTTAATTGGGGGGAAAAGGCCCTCTAGAAAAACCAATTGGTAGTCAAAGCTAAAACTAATACCCTTTTAAAATGGAGAATGATATCTCCAAGTGTCAATGTTTGCTCACAGATCCATTTGGCTGCAAGAATTTGTTATACAAGACAGTTTCTTGTTTTTCAAGACCATGATCGCTGGCTTTTGGAAGTCTCTGGAAGTCTCTGGAAGTCTCTCCAGATGATAATGAACAATGACTGCCTTGTCTCCAAACACACAGGGCAAACCCGAGGAGCTACCTGGAATGACTATTTCAATCCCAGGAGAGCCATTGGGTTGCACAGGGATCCCTTCCAGAGCACGAGTCTATTTAAAGAGATGCTTTCTTATTTTCACACGAGCCCACTAACTGGAAAAAAGAGAAGATGAACAATGTTTCCTTCGTGGACAAAAAACCCCCCAGACAGTCAGCCATCAGACATTCGTTCATACGCACATCTAACGACCTTTCCCCTCACCATTCCTGCACGTTGCTCAGTGGCTAAGAGAGCAAAACTGTCTTCTTTTTAGATACTTGGGCTGAATTTAAAACAAAAACAAAAAAAGCTTAATGTCCTAAGAGGAGCAGAGCTTTTCTTCATATTGTGTTTGCTAACCAGCTTCACACACCTGTTTACCTAACACCTGCTAAAAAAGCCAAACTCAGGGTGAAGAACTACACCCAGCAGTCCATACAGGAAATCTCACTCCACCACGTGGAGCGTTCTGACTCCTGGTGCCTAAGCTTCCGGCTCGGTTTCAGCACACTCTCACAGTCCAGGGAGCTGGCAGTCACACTTCTGTCTTAAAACACTGGGAAACTGGGCCAGTGAATAAATACTGTGGACCTGTACCATTGGATCCCCACTCCAAAATCTTTGGAAAAAATGAGACCCTTTTCTTCTATTTTTGTTCCATGCAGTCCAAAGAAAACAAGTTTCCGTTCACTCTTGTCTGTGAACTCAGCTCAGCGTTGAACAAACTCCAGTGAAGTCACAGTGAAAGCTGGGACCAGACACGTTGTATAGTAGGGCAGCCCATACACATTCTCTAACGTAGAGGCTTCGTTTTCCCTTTCTACTCCAGGAGAGAGACCCCCAGTGTGAGGGTGCTTCTTTGGTCTCTTTCTGTATTTTCCTGTCTGCATACATTCCTGCTTGAGGAAGGGGGCCACTGAACCTTCCAATCCCAAGTGGCATTCGATGCCCTGAAAACTTGCAGCTACACTGTGTGTTCTGGACAGTTCTACTCAAGCTCAGGGGCCCAGCAGAAGGTGGGCTCCTTCTAGGGCAGCAGCACCTTTTCCCGGAAGCACCTACATCTGGATTAAAATGCAGTGACCAGGTTTGCGACCCCCAGCACTGCACAGCACCTGTACATGGGTATGGTCTATGAAGTGGTGTCACATCAAAAAGACATTTCCAGAGTATTGCAGATACATTAATTTTCTCATTGATAATTTATATTGCACAAAATTTATCTTGAAATTGTGCTGAACCCAGAATAAATAAACAACATTTAAGTTAATTATACTGTATTTTCAATGATTTCCTCAGCTTTTCTCAGTCTATAGTATAAAGTTTTTCCTGGAACAGTAAAACATTTTAACATACAATAGATGATAAGGTCTGTAGTATTGAATGAAAGATAATGTGATTTTATCTAGAGAGATATGTATTTCACAGATACAATTTGTCCTGGTTTTGGTTGTTAACTAGCATAAGAAATTTCTCATTTTTTATTTACAATTAGGCCCCTTCCATTTATTTATTTATTTATTTTTTATCCTCACCTGAGGATATGTTTATTGATTTTGAGAGAGAGAGGAAAGCAGTGGGGGCAG
Source organism: Micronycteris hirsuta (assembly GCA_004026765.1). Lineage (NCBI taxonomy): Eukaryota > Metazoa > Chordata > Mammalia > Chiroptera > Phyllostomidae > Micronycteris > Micronycteris hirsuta. The sequence continues at coordinate 70,556 of PVJI01006502.1, read as the reverse complement.
GGGGGAGAAACATCGATCAATTGCTTCCCGTGTACGATCTGACCGGGGATTGAACCTGCAACTTAGGTATGTGCCCTGACCAGGGATCCATCCAGCAACCTTTTGGTGCATGGAAGGATGCTCCAACCAACTGAGCCACCTGGCCAGGGCTGGGCTTCTTCCCTTTAACTGCAAGGAAACTATGAGTTCCTTTCTCAGCAAAGTTTTTATCTTCTGGAAAAGAGAAGATGGGAAAATGTAGATGAGAAGTTTGGAGGGGAGGAAAGAAAGAACCATAAGCAATGTCGAGGAACTATAATGATTCAAGAAGAAAACTATCCTTGCTTTGGAACAGAAAGATTATTAGAATGGTCTGTGATTTCTTTCTACATCTCAAGATAAGCAGGGTTCGATGCCCATACAAAGGAAGCCTCTGCGTGTGTGAAAGATGTCAGTTTTAAGATAGAACATACAACCACCCACAAGTCAAAAGGCTGCCTGAACAAACCACGTTACCTACTCACAGTGATACAACACTGTAAACAAAGCAAACTTGCTCTGGTAACTTGCCAGGACAAAACCGGGTGGGGTGATAGGACTATGCTTGCTACACCAGCACTCGTGGGCCTCACAGGGTCAGTTTTGGCATGAGGATAACTGCATGGCCTGAGATAGTGGAAGCTGCTATTAGTAATTGGACCATCTTAGTTAAATCCTAGAATGTCGTCTGTTACAAATCACGCAACTGACACAGGATTTCCAAGAGGATGTTAAGGCTTTGGGTTTTTCACTAGGTGCTCATCCGTGTGTTATCGGTGCTTCGGGTTAATGCTGTAGCATGAAGAGGTGCACTCAGAGGCCCTGGTGTCACGCCCCATCTGATGGCTTATGGCGCACCCGCAGCTGTGCAGAGGTGGCTGAGGGGTGCAGAGGTGGCTGCGGGCTGCTTGGGAGCCAAGTCCTGCTGCACTGAATGTTGGTGAACTGCACTTCCTTGACATCCACTTTTCTAGGCATTCACAGCTGGTCCTCTGCTCTGTCCCTGCCTTCTCCCAAGTCCAAAGACAGCTTTGGGGACCCCAGGACCATTGGTGGGATTGGCTATGGGTTCCATGCTGGCCTAAGAGTTTGGGATCACTGCTGCTGGGCCAGCCCAGGAGCAGAGGGATAAAGATCCTCTTTCTAAGTCCGAATCGGGCCCAGAACACCCAGATCACCACTCTGGCAGTGTTTGGGGCTGAAACCGGAAGAGGCTTGTGGAAGATTTTCCGAAGGGTGGTGGGTGTCTCAGGCTTGCCCAGGACTGGTGGCAGTTTATGCTGAAGGGCTTGGAGCCCCTCAAACTGGGCCAGTGCATGAAGTGCAGACCAGGAAAAGTGTTATAAGCAGAATGTGAGGGCACCACAGTTCACCAAGAAGCCAGAGAGGCAGTAGCAGGTTGGTACCATAGAGGCTGCTTTCTAGCCCTTCAGGGGACCTGACGAAAGACCTGGCATCCTCTACACTGCCAGTCTCAGGGCACGATGGACACCCAAGCTGGCACTGGCAGAGCTCCTGCTCCAAGTCATCCATGGGGCTATGGCTGTGGGCACAGATGCCAGAGGTCTTGTACTCATGGTGGTGACAGAAGCCAACTGTTGGGAACACACAAACTTTTGGAGTTCTAATAACTATTGAATAGCTAGTTCACTAGATCACACTAGGTTTTCTCTCAAAGCATGCAGGTCTAATTCTATTGTGATTCTGCCAACAAGATGGACAATTGAAGGAGATGAGGAAATTTGGAAATAAGATTCTAAAATGATCGAAGTGGCCCCTTGTATTAGCTACATAAGAAAAATGAATTGAAGAATTTGAATCACTATCAATGTGATTCATACAATAAATTCTTTCAATAAATTGGTCCTATTTGAAATATTTTAGGAAAAAGGATGCTTTTACCCTAAATTATATGAATAACTGCTTCAAATCTCTCTCTTTTTAAAAAAGATTTTACTTATTTTTAGAGAAGGGGAAGGGAGGGAGAAAGAAAGAGAGAGAAACATCAATGTGTGGTTGCCTCTCATGCGCCCCCTACTGGGGACCTGGCCTGCAACCCAGGCACGTGGCCTGTCTGGGAATCAAACGGCAACCCTTTGGTTCACAGGCCAGTGTTCAATACACTGAGCCATACCAGCCAGGGTTCCAATCTCTTTTTAAAATAGTTTTACTTTATCTTCTTAAGCATTATTGTATGTTTCCTCAAAGTTCATATAAATAACATTCTTCAACGTTAAAAAACATACAAATAAATGTGAAAATTCTCCTAGCATCATGGTAGATTAGGATCTTGAGAAGTCTACGGAAGTCCTTGACTGAAATTTTTGGAAAGTAACCTGTCTGGCAGTTTAGACAAATAGGAGACCAAGGACCATATTCAGCCACACTCTCTGCGCTAGTACTCTAAATGCAACTGTGGTGACACCAGAAGTCTTTATTTTTGAGGAAGAAGAGAGATCATTCTGGCAAACCAGAATTACCAAAGAAAACATTTTGTTATAAAACTTGCTTCTAAAACGTAAACTCTTGGTTTCCTTAGTCTTCAGTAAATAGTCAACAGTCCATTTTTTACCCAAGATCCCCAAAGTGATGTGGAAATTGCAAACTGTGTCCTATGCTATTGCAAGTTAAATGGCCAAGTGATAGTTTTTTCTTTCCCTCTCTCTAATATGTCCCTGAAATAAAATGACCTAACATTTTACATAATAAAAATTTATTGTGTAATAAATAATGTACTTGATCTATTGCTGTTAAATTAGTACGTAGTACAGGACACCAACATAATCTGTGTTTTTACACTAATATTTTTTTCTTTTTTTAATCCTCACCTGAAGATACGTTTATTGATTTTAAACTTTTTTATTTTTTATTTATTTATTTTTTTAAAGATTTTATTTATTTATTTTTAGAAAGAGGGGAAGGGAGGGAGAAAGAGAGGGAGAGAAACAGCAATGTGTGGTTGCCTCTCACATGGCCCTCACTGGGGACCCGGCCTGCAACCCAGGCATGTGCCCCGACTGGGAATCGAACCAGGACCACTTGGTTCCCAGCCCGCGCTCAATCCACTGAGCTACACCAGCCAGGCCGTTTATTGATTTTAGAGCAAGAGAGAAGTGTGTGTGAGTGTGGGGGAGAGAGAGAGAGAGATATCAATTGGTTGTCTCCTGTGTACACCCAGAAGGTGGATCGAACCTGCAACCTAGGTATGTGTCCTGACCGGGGATTGAATGAACCCACAGCCGGTTGGTGAATGGGACAATGCTGCCACCCAGCCAGGGCTCACAGTCATCTTTCTGAAGGCATCAGCGTGTTGCAAACTTTGCCTCTCTCCCCTGATGGTCTTTGTTAGCATGTGGAAAGAAATCCATATGGACACCTGAATAATTTAAGAACTTCTCCATTCTAAGCATACACTAGATAATACCTTAAATATCCAACACATAATTCAAGTAGCCAGTCTTACAAAAAGAAGGGGAGAGGGAGCGAAGGGAAGATCTGTTTTACCTTGTCGGTCACTTGCTGACTACTGTCTACTCTGACCATTTAAATGCACAACGTCCCATTCTACCACCTACATTCTTTGTTCTGTCCTGACAAAGGGGGAAGCCAAGAAGTTAGGTCATTTGAATTTTTCAGTATTCTGGCTTTGTTTCCTGGCTGCGTAGCTGGAAATCATGGACAACAGTGAGCTGGACCTGGGCACACCACTCAGTGCCTCTAAACCTGAGCTTTCAAATCTGTTGTACAGAAGAACTACCTCTGTCTACCTATTTAGATGAGGCATCGTGAGGACAAAAGGGGTTCCAGGCATTTTGATTTCCTTGGTGGAAATGTATCGTATAATGAGAGACTTGCTCTGCATGTAGAGGCATATTTGCACATGTGAAAGCTGAAGAGTTACTTTCTCTAAATAAAGTGTCTACTAAGCATGTTGGTGTAGTTTTATCTGCAGTCCTGAAGTTAGGGAATGAGGATGGCATGGCACTGAAACCTACTTGGGAGGTCAAAGATGATGGTGGAATGGGAGTGGGGACATATATCCTTGGAGAAGAATGTCCATCTGTGACACAGAGAGACAGAGCTGAGTAGGGCTGGTCCTGGGTCAGAAGACTTCCAGAGGCCATTTCTGGAGACCCCAAGAGCCTGGGAAGTTGGGGAGGATGGGAGATGGTGGTCCTGAAAAGGAAGGGCACGGTAAGCCACTGAGGTTTGCCGTGGGCACAGGGTGTCTACGCTCAAGGGAGTCCAAGCAGAGTACACAGGTCTACACCACCCCCTTTCCCAGTCTGCGCCTTTCCCCAGAATCTTGTGGACAAGTTTCCAAATAACTCTTTTCTGATACCATCCCTCACTCTCCCAACCTAGAAGGCAAGACTTCTGTTTTCTGAGAAAATCATGGTCAGAGGAAGATGAAGGAAGAGCAGCTCTTTCAGAAGACTGCCAGCAGCTGGGCTGTTTTGTCTCAGTCTCACGACCGGGCACAGGGCAGAGATGGGATCGGCAGAGACTTCCAACCACCGTGTTTTCAGAGAGCAGGAACTCCCTTTACTGGGTGGTGGTTCCCGAAAGGTTCCCACCAGCCAAATCAGTGCTGGCCAGTGCCCTGTTTCATCCAGCTCTGTGACCCTTGTGCTAGGACTCGAATTGCCATCAGGAGAGGATTGTTTTTTAAAAGTAAAATGTGTAATCTGATGAGTAGCATGTGCAGTGGCCCCTCTCTCATTGCGGGTCCAACACAATATTGAGGGTTCAACTACACAATATTGGTGTAGTTGTTTTTTCTGAATGTTTCTCATCTATTGCTCTTTCTTGAGACTAAGCAATCCATACCACCATAAACACACAAAAAATCTCTCATGGGTTACAGAAGATACTCAGGAGCTACCGCTTTAAAATGCCAATATGGAGCCCTAAGCAGATAGCACAGTTGGTTAGAGCATCAACCTGCTACGTCAAGGTTGCAGGTTCCATCTCTGGTCAGGGCACACGTAAGAAACAACCAATGAATACATAAATAAGTGGAATGATAAACCGATGTTTCTCTCTCTCTCTCTCAAATCAATCAAAACAATGTCATTATGGAAAGGGATGTCACTGTGTGACCCTAGGTATCTTGAACTTCCCTTCAGTTTACTGGAGGAATTCCTAATGTTAGAGCTCTCGTGAAAAACGGTGTCTAATCACAGCTGTTCCTCAAATATTCTCAAGTCTTAGAGCAAATTTAACAACCCAAAGAAAGGGAGTTTTGGTATTATTTGGCACATAGTAAGTTGCCAGTTACTTCTCTGCTAGAAAGAATTTGATTAATTTTATATTTATACAGGGCCCAGCAGAAGTAACGCCTGCTTGAGTGTGGTTGGCAGGGTAATAATACGGATGCAATAATTTATAGTTTTAATTTGAACATTTCACCTAAAATGTCATATAGTGTGCTTGAGTGTGATATTGTTATGTTACAGAATTACATGCTTATGATTTTATAATAAAAGATTTTGTAGTAAATAGGGGCATTATTTGTGCTGGATCCTGAATATTGAAAAGCTCTTTGAGTGGCACTTCAAATATATTTAGGTAACTCAGACATAAAATGCTAAAATATAATTTTGATTGGAAATGCATATCTAAATAAGCAGCATTAACACTTTTAATCAAATTCCCAACAGAGTCTAGAAATGCTTGGAAATTGAATCGTCAGGTAGTTATAATTTAAAATCATCATTCCTCTAGTTATTGCAAATCAGGGGTATTTTATTTGGAAACTCCTGAAATTGTATGCAACATTAAGATGACTTATTTTTATGTGCATTTTTCCCTGGAACTCTTGAAATTGTATGCAACATTAAGGAACTTCTGAAATTATATGCGATATTAAGAGGGTTTATTTTTATGTGCATTTTTTTCTAGACAAAGGAGCCACAACTTTCATTAAATTATCAAAGGCTTTGTGAGCCAGAAAAAGGTTAAGAATAGCCACTGTTGTTGACAGATTTCAGAAGGCACTCAGATTGCTCAATACATGATTGCTTAATTTACTTCTCCTTCCGACTTTCAGGCCCAGCAGGAATTTGAGAATTCCCCAAGCTTAAATTACTCTAATATACAGTAACAATTCTTTGGAGTGATGTTATTAAAAAAACAATTTTTACAAAGGAACTGTATAAAAATAGACACTTGGGGAGATTTTAAATTTACATGTATATGGTGTGCAAGTGTGTACTTTTTCTTAATCACTTCCCCTCATTTATCTTTCCCCAGTTAGCTTCCTCTTCCTGGACTTGGGAACTATTCCAGGTGGCAACGACAGATTCTCACAGCAGCACAAAGCAACCATGTGTGAGATTTTAGACGAAAGAGAAACCGCAAATGTTAAGTTCTGAGATTTACAAAAAAAATTAGAGGCTGCCTTTCTGGACCTTTTGAGAAATCCTCTAAGTTCCTGAGTACTCTTTCTAGTAGAGAGACCCGCATTCTCATAACACCTTCCATGCAACAAAGACCGCTATTCCCTAACTTCTCTGGAAAGGTTCCTAGGAATGCCTCTGGCCCAGTGTCAGGAGGAAAGACTTCCCTCAAGGAGTAGAGTCCTTATTGGTACCAGGTTCCAGGAGAGAATCACCGAGAAGTTTGATTCTCGCAAGCGATGAGCAAGGACAGACAGGCCTCTATCTTTACCCACCTTCACCGAGTCTATACAAGAGGATCGTGTGAGCTGATTGCTCAAAAATACTGGACCCGCCAAGAAAAACCTTTTAAGAAAAGGGTCTAAACCTCAGCAGATTCAGTTTGGTTCCAGATTTGGAGGTGTTGTGAACCCCTAAGATATGTGTAAGTGGCATGTTTTTCTGGGAAGAGGCTCTGTGACTTCAGATTCTCAAATGAGTTTGTGACTTCCCCGTAACATGGGCATCCCCAGGAACCCTGCAAGGGGAGAGACTACATGGGTATACCTTTTCAGAAATCCTACTTCATTTTCTCAGTCAATTCCTTCTCTTTTTAAAAAAAAAATTTAATTCGTTTTTAGAGAGAAGGGGAGGGAGAAACATCAATGTGTGGTTGCCTCTCACGTGCCTCCTACTGGGGACTTGACCTGCAACCCAGGCATGTGCCCTGACTGGGAATCAAACTGGCGACCCTTTGGTTTGCAGGCAGGCACTCAACCCACGGAGCCACATGATCCAGAGCTTCCTTCTCTTAAGATAATGCAGGAAAAACTATTTAGAAGGCTTAATAAAATAGGAATGTCATCACAAGCAAAACTAACCCTGTAACCTACTGTTTATTCTTTTAAAGTTCCATGTAAAAATAACTTTTCAACCAAAGTTACCTGTAGCAAATATGTACATTAAAGGAACTCCTGAGCCCTGACCAGTGTGGCTCAGTTAGTCAGGTGTTGTCCTGCAGAGCGAAAGATCGCCGGTTCAATTCCTGGTCAAGGCACATGCGTGGGTTGCAGGTTCGGTACCTGGTCGGGGTGTATACGAGAAGGCAGCCAATTGAGGTTTCTCTTCCTCTTTCTCCCTCACCTTCCCCACTCTCTAAAAATAGATAATAAAATCTTTTTTTAAAAAACCTCACAGGGCACATCGGGTTTTTAGTTGCTTTGTTTTGAAATCATAATGCAGAAGAAAATCAAATCTTCCTCTTTCAGCCAAAAATTTCAGGAAACAAGGGGTGCCCCAATCTCTTAAGTGGTACTGATCTTTTTAGTGAGGAAATACCACACATCAAATACTTAGATTTTAGAATATTTTAATGATGTCCATTTCTTCAGTAGATGCATTCTGAAATTATAGAATTAACAATTCATCAAGAGTAGAGCAAAGGAAAGATGGAAAATGCAAATAGTTGGTTCTTGCTAATTTAATTTCAGATTCTAGGCATGATGTGATTTTCCAAAACAACCAACCAAAAAATGCTTACCACAAAAAAAAAATCTAGAAATGCAAACACAGATGAATCTTTGGAAACTACAAATTATTACAGCCCACATAATGGGAAGCACGTGGCCCTTTGGCTCTCAATGTCATGTGCAAATGTGCAGGTGTCTCCACGAGTGAAGTCAGTGTTAATGGAGTCGTGCGCAGGTGTTGCATAATCTGTGCGACTCTTCAAGCTAAAGGGTTTAATAACTGATGCTCTACATTTGTTTGCATTGGATAAAATTATGTGCTTGTTTATACATATATACAGTTTGATCTGACCTGGGGCCAAGAAGAAAATAGCAATTGCAACTCAAAGCAACTATTTACACACATTCAATTCTGAAGTATTGCTTCCTGTCCTAAGTTCAGAAGAGGTATTGCCACTCTGAAGAATGCATCCATCCTATCAGTAGCACTTGAACCTGCTGCTTAGAAACCCATCTGTCTTTAGCAACTATCTGTTCAATGCCAACTGGGTGAGATGCAAGGTATTTCCGTTGCAGAGATTCTGTGGTTCCATGTTGAAGTATGCTCCAGAGTGGGAAACTGGGAAGGACCAGAGAGCACATGTGAACTGGTTATTTAGGAAGGCTCAGGGTGTTTTTTAAAGACAATTTTGAACTCTGGGTGAGCTGTCCATCAAAGGCTCCAGTTTGCACAATGCTGAACCAGACCAACAGATGGTCCGACTCTCTCCTTGCAGTTTGCAGTCTCTCGGGTTCCCAGGGTCAGGAATCATAATCACCTTTGTAGGAGGGGAAGGGAAAAAAAGAGTTGGATAGGGAGGAAGTACGTGCAGAGATGAACTTTGTAGAGCACATTTTGAACGGAACAGCAGAGACGCTGGTAACTCAGAGGCAACCACCCAGCCCCTTAGGTGCCGCCAAAGCTACAGAGCCTGGAGCAAGAAGGCGAAGGAAAAGAGCCACACTCAAACACACACCTTAATACTGATGGAAGAAACCCGAAAACGCCCACAATCCCTATAGACAAGGAGAGCATCAGGTAGTGTTTTTTTTTTAAATAAAAATTCTGCAATATTTTATAAGAATACATTCTTTAGAAGCAAGAGGTATTGTCACACCATCCTTTCTCTGGCATTGGAAGAACAACACAGTGACAGTAAAACCTGAAGGAAAATTTTAGTTACTGAGAATGTTCTCAATTCCCAGGACATTGAGATCCTGGCTACAGCGGTGTGGCCAGGTGGTCATCCCATGTCCCCTGGGGAGATGGCTAATCAGAATCAATATTTCATGATGCTGGCAATGGCAGGTTCTATACGAATTCAAGGAGGAGTGATAACAGGACTTAATGCAGATGTGAAAGTTATACACAGATTTACCAGTGAAAAGCAAATGCACAGGGCATATTGGTGAAGACCTTAAACAAAGAAGGAGTTAGTCCCCAAATTACTCCATGAGCAGTAGGCCACTGCCACCTTAAAAATAACTATGACTATGACAAGGCAACTCTAGCCCGAATTCAGTTCTACATAAGCTTCAGACTTCATGTGGCCAAACATAATTACAAGGAGGACTGGCAACAAAGGGCACAGAAGTGAGTTTCCTAGCCCACGGTGGAAGAACTGCATCTAGAGAGGGATGACATTCATTCACCAGGTCCAATCCTCTACAAATAGGCCCTGCGCAGTCTGAGAATGGGAAGGATGGAAAAACTTCTTGAATGTGTAAAGGCCAAGACAGCGCTGGCATTGCCTGCTGTCTTTGTGCTTTGCCCAGACGGGTTCTTCTGCTTCACACCCAGCTGGGTTCTGATCCAACCCCTGCAGCATCATGCAGGGCGGAAGTAGCGGCATTCAGTTTAAAAAGCAGTGGTGGAGAGCTTCTCTGACCCAGAGCTCTGGCCATGTCCACTGGGGTCCTGCTTGGACCCCTCACGGGGGAGGTGGCCCAAAGTGGGTAAAGCACTGACAGATAACTTCTCGTCCTCTGCTGCGTGCCTTTGGCAGATCCCCGGAGTCTATTTCCCTTCACCGGAATGACTCTCCATTCCCTCCCTGAAAACACGCTTCCTGATAGACAGATAAATAAATAAATAAATAAACGTAACTCTCAGACACTTATTTTCATTCCCTCTCAGATGAGTCAGCCTCAAAGACAACCCCCTTCACTCCCAGATGGAAGACCCCTTGGCACGAGGGCAGAATAAAAACAGCTTTTAAATACCTGAGGCTTTGTTACTGGTTAGCATTTGGAATCCTGGCCTGCATGTGGAGGACTGGGGAGTGGGGAACCCACAGCCCACAAGGGCTCGGGTGCTCTGAGAGGTGCAGGGAGGGAGGGACGCCAGGCCGTCCTGGCTGACTGCTGTTCTCAGCCCACGCCGCAACCCCCCCGACATCCCCTCTCAGTGAGTTACTGGCACTTAATCTCAGATTCATAAATGCAAGTGTGTGCGCATATATAAGTGTTTACATAGAAAGATCAGGTTACTGGAAAACATTACTATGTATACAGAAAAAAACTTCAAAAACATTGTATTAGCAAAAAAAAAAAAGTATCTCATGAGAAAAAGCAATAAAAATGATACCTTAACCGCAGCTTTTGTCTTAAAAGTCCAACAATACCCAATGCCATGATCTCCACCTGTGGCCTCTTTCCCTAATGTCTGAAGCCACAGCCAGCCCCTGAAGGCACTTGTTCTCCATGCTGCTGAACGGCTACACCAAGGGAAAAGGGTTCCAGGGAGAGAAAAAGGAAATGGATGAAAATGAACCCTGAATAACTGTGATCTACACAGAAGTTAGGGCTGCAATGACCACATGGCACCACATCTGGGGATGGAAACTGTGGCGCTTGGAACACACAACAGCCAAATACAAATATTATTGTGTTTTGATGAACAGAGCACCGCGGGCAGCATCCAGGTGCTGCATCACACACTCTTTGAGACATTGAGCTTAGTGAGTTCATTGGCTTCTTCCATTCCCATGTCTTCACAGTCACTTTTTTCTATGGCTTTGCCGAATCGACACCTTTCTTCAGCTTTGACAGGCTCTTTCCAGGGTCTCTTAGAAGACAGGTGAGTGTCCTTGGCCTGTGTGTTGTTCTCAGAACCCAGAGACATCTTGTCCAAGTTCTGTACAGAAGGCACCAGGTTGGCAATCTCGTCTGTGGGAGACCGTCCAATGCTGCCATCCACCTGGACTCGGATGTCTGGGGAGATGGAGAGCTGGTGCTGCGGCACTACCCCATTGTCCGTGCACTTTGGGTAAAGGTAGGTCTTCATCTGACCTTTGCCCTTAACATTCACCGTGCCCCTGTAGTCAAAGTCGTAGCCCATCTTGCTTAGGACACGGTAGCTTTCTTCACTCACCTGGATGCGGCACTCCACTCCCGTGGTGTCCATCCTGCTGGCGATGTTGACAGTGTCTCCCCAGATGTCGTACAGCAGCTTGGTAGTGCCGATGACCCCTGCTGTCAGGGGTCCGTTGTTGAAGCCGACTCTGAGCTTGAAATTGAACCATAACATGTTGTTGTTGAAGTCATCCACCACACGCATCATCTCCTTGGCAAACTCAAACAGGATCTGCAGGTGCTCCTGTGGATGGCTGCCATCTTGGCACTGCGTGGCATTCAGCCCCGATGCGGCCATATATGTGGCCCCAATGGTCTTAATCTTCTCAATGCTGCTGTAGTCTGGCTTGCTCAGGAGCTCGTCGAAGTCCCCGATTAGCTCATTGAGGACCCGGTAGCACTCCTTGCCTCCCTCGTAGTTCTCCTCATAGAACTCACTAAAGTTCACAATGCTGGCAAAGATGACTCCCCCATTGTCGTGGTTCTTGGAGTAGGTCTGGGAAACCTTCAGCTGCTCAGCCACATGGTAGGGGATGATGTTCCTCAGCAGCCAGTCGGCTTGGTCCCTCATGCTCTGGATCTTGGTGCGGTGAAGGTCTGCCTCCACATCCCCATGGTAGTGAAGGCGGTAGCTGACCTCGAATTCTCGATTCAGGAACCAGACCAACAAGAGCAGGAGAAAGAAGACAAGAATCACTTCCTGGCCAATCAGGCTGGCTGGTCTCCTGCTGTCATGCAACAATGAACTATTGCATGGATTCCTCTCAGAACTGGAAAGGAAAGAGAAGAGAAAGACGTCCCTTTTTAAATGAATCTTTTAAAGAAAAGTTACTCTCAGTACTTCCAGGCTGTGAAACAGCCCAGCAAACGAGCAGTCTGCATAAAATTTTTTCAAGCTCAAACCTTTGACCACCTGCAGCTGCAAAGCAACCCATTTCTGTTTAGTTGGCTGCCTAAAGATGTGGAGAGATAAAGACTGAGTTCTGTAACTAATTTCTTTAATAAGTACTTGGCAATTGCTTTGTTTTTCAGAAGTCTTTAGTTCTTTGGTTTTAAAAAATCTTTCTTTTCCCTCAACTTTTTATTTTGAAAAATGTCAACCTTATGGAAAAGTTAAGAGACTAGCAAAACAAACCTTCACACACCCTTCTCTTGGATTCAACTGTTAACATTTTGCCACTTTGCCTTTTCCCTCTGTCAACACACACACGCATGCACGCACACTCACACACTTGTTGCTGAGCACTCTGAAAGCTGCAGACATCATGGTACTTCAGTCCTGATTATTTCAGTACATATCTCCTACGGATAAGAACATTTCCCTACATAACCACGCTACTGTCATACCCAAGAAATTTAACATTCTCTGATATATTCACTTTTTAGATTGCTTCTTTTTTAAAATGTTTTTTTTTAAAGATTTTATTTATTTATTTTTAGAAAGACGGGATTGGAGAAAGAAAGGGAGAAAAACATCAATGTGTGGTTGCCCCTCACATGCCCCCCACTGGGGACCTGGCCTGCAACCCAGGCATGTGCCCTGACTGGGAATTAAACTTGCGACCCTTTGGTTTGCAGGCCGGCAAACCAATCCACTCAATCCACTGAGCTACAACAGCTAGGGTCACTTTTTAGATTTCTAATCCAACTTCAGTTTTAAAAGACTTGTAATTTAAAAATAAATAAGTAAAAGACTTGTAATTTTACAAAGCATTTTTCTAAGTTCTCTACTCTTGGCCTTTATAAACATTTGGCAAAATACCATTCCCTCTGCTATTGAGTTAGTTTCGTTTTGCCAGTCATTTAAGACAATTTCAACGTCTTTTTAAAGTATAAAATGTGTACTTTTAAGAGTAACACATGTAAGAATCTTAAACAGTATAAACAATGGAAAAATATGTGTCTTTTCCTCAAGGTAACTAACGCCGTCATTTTCTTGGGGTCGTGCACTGTTGTGACACACGGATGTGCAGCAGCAGCGACTCCCTCCTGCGGGCACCAGGCTGTGTCCTTCCCCTACTACCGGGAAAGACGCTGCCCTGCATCACTGTGCATAAGAATAAGTCTGTCTGCCCTGGCTGGTGTAGCTCAGTGGATTGAGCGCGGGCTGGGAACCAAGCGGTCCCGGTTCGATTCCCAGTCAGGGCACATGCCTGGGTTGCGGGCCAGGTCCCCAGTGAGGGCCATGTGAGAGGCAACCATACATTGCTGTTTCTCTCCCTTTCTCCCTCCCTTCCCCTCTCTCTAAAAATAAAAAAAATAAAAAGTAAATAAAATTTAAAAAAATTAAAAAAAAAAAGAATAAGTCTGTCTGTGGAAGAAACTGGAAGTAGAATTACTGGGCAATTTAAAATACCGTGCATTTACAATTCCACTAAAGATTTCCAACTTGCCCTTCTTATTTCTCTCCCCTCCAAGAACGGAGCCTGCTGCCAGGGCTGTCCTTTGGTTCCACAGTGTGAAGGGCAACAGCTGTGACTGGAGCTCTGGAGATTAACGTGAGGAGCACACCCTCTTGTGAAGTTTATTTTTTAAATATATATATTTTGTCCAATTAAAAATACTACCCACACAATTTAAAGAAGTAGAAAGAAAAAAAAGATTCATCTGTCATCCTGCCATCCAGAGGCTATCACTGTTAACATTTATTAAAGTTCCTTCTAACCTTTCTTCTATTTGTTTATAACATTGTGAGTGCTCTGTTCTGATAAATTTTGTACCTTGATGTGTTTCTAAAGTGCACCAAGTAGGATACGAGGTTTATGTAACAAAGGGCTGGGTCACCATATAAATATAATGATATATGAAACGGATGGGTCCTCAGTTCCGAGAGCCCCACGGCACAGAAAACCGAATTCTTTACTTAAAGTGTTTAATGATTTTACTGTTACCTGTAACTAAAGGATATTAAAAATAATGGAATTGACCAAAATGACCACCACAGCCGTTATGAAGCACAGTCACAAACACCCCGGCCTTAGAATGACGATGCATGGGCCCCGTCCTGGCTGGACCACTGCAGAATCCCAGAACCTTGCGCAAGTCATGTCATCTTCCCAGGCCTCACTTCCTCACGGGAAAACTGAAGAAAGGATACGGCGTTGCCAAGTCACGACTGGCCTAAGGCTCTTTACAGAAAGAAGTTAACGCAACGGATCACAGGCTGCCATCTGCAGAAAAGTCTTCTGGCAAAGGTGCCTGAGGCTGTCACCAGAGAACTTGAGTACGGTGAGGTGCCCACCCCTTCTTGATAAGAGGGGCTCCCCAGGCCTAGACTGTACAAACGACACACTTTATACTGAGTACCTGCCTTCCTTCTGAAAGCCTGCAATTCTGGTTCAAGCGAGAAAGAGGGTGCCTATGTGACAAGCCTCCAATGCAGCCCTGGGCACTGAGTCCCTACAGGGCTTCCCCGGTGGACAGCATTTCACATGCACTGTCGCAGCTTGTTGCTGGAGGAATTAAGTGTGTCCTATATGACTCCGCTGGCACCTGGTCTCCTTTGATTCCACCTCCTGTGCCTTTTCGCTCAGCTGATTGTGCTTCGTGTCCTTTCACTGTAATAAACCACAGCCACGAGCACGGCTATGTGTCAAGTCCTGAGTCCTCCTAGTGAACTATCAGACCTGGGGAAGTTTGGGGGAACCCTGACACGGATTTGATGGCTCGGTGCCTGTGGAACAAGAACCAAATAAGGCCTCTACAGTAAGACAGACCACGCTTCACTTCTTTATTTTGCCAATGGTCATTTAAACATATGGCAATACATATTATGAATCTCAACCACTGAACAACATAACTATTTATTGTAGATGACTAAAACAGATTTATGTCTAGCCCCTCAAACCTCCAGTTGGCTTTAGAGTAGGGAGAGGAGAAAGTAAACCTTCTCTCTGTGTGTGAGCCCATCTCATTGGGTTAGGACCTTTCTTTCTGTTTCTCCAAAGTGGTGACACAGAGGAATAGCTCTCTTTATGAGGAGACATCAGCAAGGCTTAACATCATCTTAACAGCACAACCAGGCATTGTAAATCCCTTGGTAGAAATGGGTGATATGTCTAGCTTTCCTCAATAGTTCTACCGGTTTTATCGCTTTTCTTGCTGTGCTGTGGCTAGTCAGCAACGTAGCCTAACTCTGGTGACAGGCACAGGCCAGTTCCCTTCGGATGGAGGAGGGGAGCAGAGAAATGTGGGCCAGTATGGAATGGAAAGAGGAACAGACTGCAATGTTTGCTTTTACCTTTGCTTAAAAGAAAGAGTCTTAATGCACAAATTTAGTTAGTGCCCAAGGGGCTGCCCTGCAACAGAACAGAACCGTCACACAGCTGGGAGAATGACTTCTGATCTGTAACCTGTACTTCTTATTCCACTACAGAAGGAACAAAAGTGATGGCCCTATTCCTAAATTCAAACAGCAAAAGCCAGTTCCAAAAGGAGGAATTTTATGTGACTAAATACACGAATCAATTTATGACTTAGTAGTTGGACATTAAAACATAAATTAGAGTAAAATAGAATATCTCATTATCATGGAGAAGAAAGATTAAAACAGAGAAAAATAGAAAACAAAGGTCAGCCATGGTTCTAATCAGCTAAACACAGGATTTGTTAACATGCTGGTATATTCCCGTGCCACATAAAATCTGCGCCTAGAATGCAGGAGTCGGGGATCACCAGGAAGGGACACAGAGGGACTGCTGGGGTCCTAGTAATATTCTTTTTGGTCTGAATGGTAGTTAAGTGGGTGCACTCACTTGTGAAAATTCATTGAGCTGTATTCTTATGATCTTGGTACTCTTTTTTGTTTATGCTATACGTCAATGAAAATTTAACTTAAAAAGAGCTGCTAAGTGTTTTGCTTTTGAATACTATAGTTGTAATCATACATAGAAACACTTTTGCACTCAGCTTTTGTTCCATAGTTACTTTAATTCTCCTTCTAAGGTCTAAATGTCCACAGATATTTAATTTTTAATTGCAGAAACAGAAAAATATAATCATTATTCATTACTAAAATACAACTATTATCTCTTACATTTTCATATACAATGAATTACCTAGCTGTAGCTACAGAATATATATATTTTCACATAATAAATGACAATGAAAACCATAAATATTTCCCATGTTGCTTCATTTTAATAGTTGCAAAATTTGAGTATGTGTATCATAATTAATTTCTTTTTTATTGACAACTGAGGATGCTGGTGACTTTTCAATATTATTAATCATTGTGATCGATATTTTTGGGCATGCTGAATCATCTCCTTGGCAGATAAACAAAAACGGAATTATTTACTTAAAGGCTATGATCATTTTTATAGGTTGTCAAATTACTTTCTAAAATAATTGTGCCATTCTGAGGAGTAAGAAAGCATGGCAGAAATAGCATGCCTGGCTGTTAGCGAGGCCAGGGTTTAAACACTGACAGTGACCAGTGTGTGACAACGGGCAGCTTCCTGATCTAGACAAAGTCACCTAATGTGTCAGTTTATTAAATAAACTTATATTTTATAAATGCCTAGTAGCTACACAACCAGCTACACCACCAGCAATTTATGAATGTGCTATACCTTGGCCTACACTGGGTATCTTCATTGTAACTTTTTAAAGATCCAATTTATTTACTTACTTTCTTACTTATTTATTGTTGTTCAAGTACAGCTGTCTCCATTTTTACCCCACCACGCCCCGCCACCCACCATCCCCGCCTCCCACCCTCGAACTTACCCCCTTTGGCTTTGTCCATGTGTTTAAAGGTCCAATTTAAAAGACCAAAAGGAGTTCTGTAGTTATTTAAATGTGCAATGACTTCAGTAGTAACATATTTACCTACTACCTTCATTTCCTCTTGTGAATCTTTTGGTTATTTTCTGTCTTTTATCTATGTAGGCCTTAGTTAGTTCTTATTTTTTTAACAACAGTCCCATAAAATATTTGTCTCAGTCTGTTTTGATCCCTCAATCAATCTTATCAGTAAGTCTTTTCTCTCTCTTTTTTTTTGCATGTGGTTCTATAATTCTCTGTAAAATGGGGAAGCGATCTCTGTCTTAGAGGCTTGAAAACCATTTAATTTTATTTTCCCTAGATTTTTATATAGTTTTATCAAATTTTTATTTTGAGCCTTCAATTTATATAGAATTTAGTTTGATGTTTGTAGTAAAGCAAGAGTCAAACATTTAATATTCATTCTAGTTAGTGTTTGAAAACATTTTAGGGGTAAAGTAAGTACTTTTCTTTGATTGGTGAGATCTCTTAAAGTCTTATATAAAATTAAACCAAATCTAACATATGTCTTAACTATCATTCCATTTTCCCAATAAGATGTCATAACTATGATCTGATATTTCAACAAGTAGATAGTTTTCATTTATTCTTTTAAGAATTTACACATTGTTCTTTTTATTTAATATACAATTATTTTTAGAAAGTTTAGGAATAAGCAGTGATAATATAGTTACTATCATTGATTTAGATATAAGCATATTAAAAGCTTACCTGAAATTCTGTACTGCACTAGGGTGTGAAATTACTATGGAACTGGAATAAAAAAAAAGTTTATTATAAAAGGCAAATAAAGCATTATATAAAGCATTCTGGGAAGAGTTTAAATAAACAGTTTTCCTTTTTTATGTGGAGATCAAGTTAGACAGCTATTTTTTCATTATAATATGATACTGTCTGTTGATTAAGAATAACACAAGGTAAAGACAATGATAGAGCTAAAAAGCCTTTATATCAGCTATGGAAAATAGACAAAATCACTAAAGAACAAAATACAACAGAAAAACTCTCTAAAGCATACATTTTACTGTTAAGACTTAATCATGGTATCCTACAGAACAGAACGTTCAAATAGCAATGCCTACTGACACAGGATCAGTTTTGAAAGGAACTGTTAGAGGTGTTAGCAGATTACACCGGAGAAGCCAGGCTTTGCTATTAATGGTGTCCAAAGCCATCACATCCCAATTTTAGATACTGAACCCATACATAATTAAAGCACTCTCTTTTGGTGTTAGGGAAGGTATACACATTCAGCCTTATTCTTTCCATATTTGTAGAAGCTTCACTTGAAGTCATGCTGCTTACACCCAGAACCCACCCAGCCCTGCAATAAACTGCAAACTTCCCCATCCAGGGAGTCTCGCTCATTGAGAAGGGGGTTGTGCATCTGTGAGCAGCTTTCCTGAGCAGCAAAGGCCAGGCGAGGACTCAGAGTGGCTTTTATAATCACATGAGGTGTTAAATGAGTTCACAGAAAAGGAAGGAAAAGCAAGTGCTATAATCACAAGATGTGAATTATAAGACCTCATGTCCTCATCTTACCCTGTCCAGACATTATTGTGACATCACCGTAAGCCACGTATCTGTGTTCTTGCAAAGCTGGCCATGGTTCTCAAAGAATCCTCTCCCCTTTATAGGAATTAAATTTATGTTTTTCTTCCCCACTCCATATATTCCCTACCCTGGACAGACTTAGCAGTGATGATGGGCTACATGGGCTCCAAGTATCTTGTGTGTGTGGAGGAGTACTGGGTCAAGGGCAGATTCAACTGCCAGTCCTGCCCAAGATCTGTTATTTGAATTCTGGGCAAGGAGATGATGATAGGTTCCCCATTACAATGGCTCTCTAGACCCAAGTGGAAAAGCCACACACCATGACTGAATGACCCTGTGAATAGCTGATGAAGTATGTGTGATGGATCTAAAAGGTTAAAAGGTAGACTGCTGAATTTCAGGCTCTTGGGAAAGACACTTATAATGACCATAATTCCAGACTGCTGCATCTTCAGAAAGGAAAAAGCAGGCTTTGTTTTCCTTAAAGTAATTTACTAATTAAAGACTCCTTTCAAATAAGGAATGACAGGTCTACTTTATATTCCCCTTTTGATCTTAATTTGCATGGAACTTGAATATCCTTCATGTCCTTATTATTTTATTAAGTGAATTAAGAAAGAATACTTACTCTGTCCATTGCTAACCAATACTTTGGTTATACCCAGAGATACACTGGTGATTTCATTTGATATCGTGACAAACTGGATTTATGACTTTTGAATTTCCTAAAGCGGTGGTTCTCAGCAATGGTAGTACCATTCTGCGGAGTCGTTTCAGAAATGTTGGGGGATCCCTCTGGTTACATAATAATCTGGGGTGCTACAAGTGTTAGATACCTTACAAAACACAGTGAAGAAATGTCCGTGTAACTTTGAAATATCCTGCCAGCCTAAATCCAGTGTAATTACAAATAAGTGTTTCTTCAATACATGCTGATAGTAAAATGTTTTTTAAGTAGTTGCACAGAAAATCCAATATTTAGAAGTGTGTTACATAAAAGGAAGCTTCATAGGTTCAAGACCTTATCATGAAAATTTTTTAAATTATATGTTGTTGTTTATGCTATTACAATTGTGTCAATTTTTCTCCCTTAGCACCCCTCCACGAAGCACTGCCCACTCCCTCAGGCAACCCCCACACCATTGCTGATGTCCGTGGGTCATGCATATAGAATCTTTGGCTACTCCAAACCCTATACCGTACTTTACATTCCTATGGCTATCCTGTAACTACCTATTTGTACTTCTTAATCCCCTCAGCTCTTCACCCATTTCCTTACACTCCCCTCTCATCCAGCAAATATCAAAATGTTTGCTGTATCCACGATCCTGTCTGTTCTTCTCGTTTGCTTACTTGGTTTTTTAGATCCAATTGTTGATAGATTTGTATTTATTGTCATTTTATTGTTCATAGTTTTGATCTTCTTTTTCTTAAATAAGTCCCCTTAACATTTCATACTATAATGGTTTGGTGATAACTCCCTTTGTTCTTTCTTGTCTGGGAAGCTCTTTATCTGCCCTTTGATTCTAAATAGTATCTTTGCTGGGTTGAGCAATCTTGGCTATAGGTCCCTGCTTTTCATGCCTTTTGACTATTTCTTGCCAATCCCTTCTAGCCTGCAAAGTTTCTTTTGAGAAATCAGCTGAGAGTTTTATGGGTACTTCCCTATAGGTAACTAAATGCTTTTCTCTTGCTGCTTTTATAATTCTCTCTTTATCGTTAACCTTTGGTATTTTAGTTACGATGTATCTTGGAGTGGGCCTCTTTGAATCCATCTTGTTTGGGACTCTCTGTGCTTCCAGGACTTGTATGTCTATTTCCTTCACCAAATTAGGGAAGTTTCTTTCACTATTTCTTCAAATAGATTTTCAATTTCTTGCTCTTTCTCTTCTACTTCTGGCACCCCATGATGCAAATGTTGGAATGCTTCAAGTTGTCCTAGAGGCTGCTTACATTATCTGCGTTTTTTTGGCTTTTCTTCTTTTGTTCTGATTGGTTGTTTTTTGGTTCCTTATGTTTCAAATCATTGATTTGATTCTCAGCTTCATCTATTCTACTGTTGTTTCCCTATAAATTGTTCTTTAATTAGCATACCCTTCATTTCTGACAGGATCTTTTTTATGCTGTTGAGGTCCTCACCAAGTTCCTTGAGCATCCTTATAACCAGATACAGATAGATTGCATATCTCCATTTTGTTTAGTTCTTTTTCTGGAGTTATGATTCCTTCTTTCATTTGGGCCATGTTCCTTTGTCTCCTTATTTTGGTAGCCTCCCTGTGTTTGTTTCTATGTATTTGGTAGAGCTGCTATGACTCCTGTCTTGGTAGTGTGGCCTAATGTAGTAGGTGTCCTTAGAGTCCAGGGGCACTGCCTCCCCTACCACCCAAGCTGGGTACTCGAGGTGTGTCCTTAACGTGGGCTGAGTACAACTGAGTCTTGATTGCTATTGGCAGGTCAATGGGAGGACTTTACCAAGGCCAGTCAGCTGCAAAGACTGGCTGTGATCACTACCATCAACCTCTGCCCTCCATGGAGAATCTGCTGTGCAGGGGCAGGGGGGTGGTGCTCTGATGTGGTCTGCAGCTGTCGACTGGATGTGCAGGTTCTAGGATTTCCCAGGTGGTACAGGCCATGGTCAGCCCCCACCTGTGTTTTGCCGAGGGCCACTCGGCATGGGATATAAAGCAATCTGAGCCCTGGCTGGTATAGCTCAGTGGCTTGAGCGAGGGCCTGAGAACCAAAGGGTCGCTGGTTTGATTTCCAGTCAGGGCTCATGCCTGGGTTGCGGGCCAGGTCCCCAGTGGTGATGCTTCTCTCCCTCTCTTTCTCCCTCCCTTCCTCTCTCTCTAAATACAAATAAATAAAATATTAAAAAAATAAAGCAATCTGAGATGGCTGCTACTTGTGCTGGGAGATTCCCAGGTTAAGCCAAGTTGTGAATCTAGGCTGGCTGCTGCTAGTGCTGGGTCTGAGGTCTCTTAGCAAGAGGTACAGGGGCTGGGGACTTGCTGAGGCCAGCTGTTGCTTGTTTGAGAGGATTTAGTAAGTTGTGAAGCATGAGCCAAGACCAACCATTGATATGGAAAAGTCACTGTTAATAGCTTGGTGGCCATAAGTTGGGTGAGACAGAGGCTCAAGGGATCTCCTGGGCAGGGCAAACAGCGTTAGGCTGATGGAGTCTCAGATATGGCACCCGCCTGCCAGCTTTGTGGCCTTGTAGTCTGTGAGGGGAAGAATCAGAAAAGGGACAATAGCCTCTGCCTGCCTTTCTGTCTGGGAAAAAGCTGTCCCCCAGCTCTCGCTTTGAGGCCAGACACTTAGTTCCTCCCTGTATGCCACTGGCACCTTTCAAGCTGCTACCTAGGTGCTGGAGCTCTGAGGGAGTGAGTCTGAGTAAGTCCATGTGTGGGTTCTTTAAGAGGAACTGCTTGGGACTCCTGATGTTTGTTACCTCAACTTGATCTCCTCTGGTTTTTGCAGCCAGAAGTTACGGGGACTTATCTTCCTGGCACTGGAACCCTGGGCTGAGGGGCCTGGCGTGGGACTGGGACTCCTCACTGTGTGTCTAAATGCAAATACATGTCACATTATTAAAACTATTTTCTTTTTCTTCTTTTGCACACTACTCTTTAGGCATTTCACCAAGTTGATGATGTGTGTGTTGAAAGCTATCTCATGTTGTGACAGTGAGTATCTGTTACAGAGTGGAAGGTGTCAGTGCTGAAGTGCAACCGAGGTTAAGAGAGACACAGTGATGTTGGGAAAGGTGGCCTGCTGTTTTGAATGTACCAGACACAAACTGCAGGGGCATACACACCTGTCTTGGCACAGGGAGATGTAGAGCAGAAGCAGGGGCCCAGCCCCGACGATGGTGGCTAAGGAGGACCGCATCCAGGAGCTGAGCTGGCAGAAGTTACAGTAGTGCACGACGGCGATGAGGACGGCCGAGCCCATGAACACAGTGAACTGCAACGAGGGACAGGCACTCAGTTAGGAGCCCGCCCCGCCTCCTCAACTCATGGGCCCACTCACCAACCGCCACCTGAGCACCACGAAATCAAATGATTCGCTCATTTATCTGTGTTTCTGTGTCATACTGAAATATCAGACATCACAATATATCCAGCAGTGTCACGGATAGATCATGAATCTTACGTTAATTACAGAGAGTTTCAGGGTGTAAGTTCACGGAGGCCCTAAAATTCTCCAAATGTGTGGAAATTGCATTTTGGAGGAAAGGGAAGGCAGGCCACACCATTTGAGAACTACCACTGTGTAATCAGTTACATTTAAAAGGCCCTTCCTTCAGGTACCTGCTGCCTGTCAGCAGAAATGTAATTTGGTGTTAAAGTATCAAACACAGTCAGCGTGCCTGCCCTGGCAGTTCACGTTACAGCACTTTCACCCAAAATACAGTTGTCCACAACAGCATGAATTCATTCTTGATGGGGCTTAACTCAGAAGCTCCTTCTCCAATCACAGAACAGCACATTATCTTGTGTTGCTTACAATGTTTCTTTACGTTGTAAAACAAGTAAGAAAATAACTGAATTGGACCTTGATAGACACCAGGAGAGGTGGGACAGGAACCATGTGCACTGGGAACCCTCCCCAGAGCAGGGCGGCACCTTAGCCAGGTGGCTGTGGTCAACGACAGGCTTGAGCATCTGGACAGGCTTCCTGGAAGCCTCCCTGCCTACTCCTCTATGGCAGACAAGTCTTTTCAAAAGACAAACTCACAGGGCTGACAGAGATTGTACTTCTTTAAGGGCCTATATTAAATTCATGACCCAAATCATCAGGCATTGTTTTTCTGAAGTGAAGGGGAAGTCCAGAGAGTTCAGAAATAAAAGCACCAAACCTTTACGTACATGTATATTTGTCTCAAATTCAGAAGTGATGTGTGAATAGACTGCAAGAGCAGGAAGTGACACCAGGATAGCCCCAATGAAATGGCGTGGAAGCCAGCCAGCTATCCACTCCAGCAGGCGCTTGGTACAAGCCATCACATCCTCCAGGAAGAACACCATCCTGTAACAGGGAGGGAGAGAAAGGAGAAACAGGGTGTCTGTAGGTGGGTCAGCCGGCCAGAGAAGATGGGATGGAGGATCATAGCGAGGCCCGCTCCCCACTCTCGCCCATGCTGCTGCTGCTGGCACGAACAACAGGCAGAGCCCCCGCACCCTCACTTTTGGCAGATAGCAAGTGCACTGGGCTTGCTCAGCTCATCATACCTTACTTGTTGCAAACTGATACACTTGTGAAAAGCCAAGCATAAGCCTCTGTGGGTCTAAACAGAGCAGGTAAGAACTGGGCACACAGACATTAACAGGCCCCGTGAAAGGTGGCCACCTTACTGTCATCTGCTTGCAGGGCAGGAGGTCTCAAGTGGGCGGTTCAGGGGATGTTTTGGAATGTTGGGGGGGCCTTTTGGGTTGCCACAATGATTGAGGGGGGCTACTGATATCTAGAGAGGCATTCTGCAATGTACGGTGAAGCTCTGCCCTGCGCCCCACACGACTGCCACATGCCCCCTGGACATGCCCCATGGAGTTGAAATTCTGCTGACAAGGACCTCAGCCTACAGCCTAGTTGCGTTTACTTTACAAACAGAAAGTGGTTTCTGCGTGTTGTTAACATGCGCACTTCCGAGAATAAGCCGCTGTGTAAATCAAGCAAGATCACCCTTTGTTTAGTTTGGGACATCACCAAGAGTCGTTCAGCATTTCAGAAACCGCAGGCTGTAGTCCAGCCCATGGTGCTTATGCCACCAAACACACACACCTCTGATGGTCCACGTTTAGAACTGGCACATTTAAAGCAATCGTGTGCATGACAGCAGACAGCTGACAGCTGTTATAACTCTAGATGGTGGTGTCCTGGCATATTTGAAGTGAGGCACTACATATTTTATTTTAAATGGCTTTCTTGTTTCTCCTTCATATTGGAATGACAACATTTCATTGATTCTTTTAGAAGTTGTACATATAGGTGCGCTACATTTCAGGGTAGTGGTGTGAACATCAAAAAATATTCTTCATAAAGAAGGGAGCTGAGTGTGTGGGGCTGGGAACTGTGATTCTGAAGGCAGAATGGCCTTGACTAAGTGAGGGATCCCAGACTCAGGAGTGGCCTAGACTCCAGTAGTGGAAACAGAAAAAGGGCCGTGGAGGGTCTCTGCTCAGGAGGGGGACCCACACGCATGGTCCCTCTCTGAAGCCAGCCCCTGGGGAAGGTAGAGGGGGGCCAGCCTCATTGTCCTAGCTTCAGGAGGGGCTAGGAGCCCCCATCAGGGCACCGCAAACACACTCAGCCACCTGCCCTTTCAGGCCTGAACGCCTGCAGTGCAGTGAGCGCTCTGCCTGTGTTCAGCCTCCATGAGGAAATCCCGAATCTCAACCATCTCCCATGGGGAGCCTGGCCCATCTGACCCCTTTAAGTCCTGTACTATTCTGGCCTCCTGACACTTAAAGGACAATGGAGTCCTTGGACTATTTCCAAGAATAACCATAAATATGCTCAAAGGCAGAATATATAAGCCCCACAAGGAGACAGAGAGAGCTGAGCCCCAGCCTGGAAGAGGCAGGCCTGGGAAGTCCTCCACAAAGGTCCCCAGGACTGCAGAGTTTAAGGACAAGACCCCTGTTCTTATACCTGTCTGGAGCACAGCACAGATGGCTGGTATGGAAGAACAAGAGCCCAAGCTAAGATTGGGAAGCCATCCAGAAGAGGTGCCAGACCCAGGGGCAGCCACTGAAGCAGGCAGGAATAGGCTTCCCTGGGGCACCTACATATTCACCTGTGTAGGTTCTTCTTAGTCTGGAGTCCTAAATATAAATATGTCCTCACGGGACTGAGAGGAGACCTTCAGGGTCTCAACCTCCCCCAGGTAAAGTGAACTTTTAAACTCATACCAGAGGTCTTTCAGGAGCACAGTGGCTACCTCATCCACCTGGTCCAGGACCTGGGCACCCAGGCATGGCCAGGCTTGGCTGGTGTGTGGCCTGCGGCCTTCCGCAGCCTCTAAATGTGGGTTAGCCCCAATTCTGTAGAATTTGGTCCAAAGGAACAGGAAACCACAGTGTAAAGGGTTTTTTAAAAAATGTATGGAGACAATGCTAGCTTCAGAGAGATCAAAAGCCTTCTCTAGCTGTAGACCCCATGCCAGACAGAAACCTGGAGCTAGGGAAATCAGGAAAGTGGATTAACTGCAAATGTGTACTGTGTTTTCTTTGGGATGACATAAATGTTCTAAAATTATATGGTGACATTTGTACAACTCTGTAAGTTTACTAAAGTTAATTGAATTGTGGGCTTAAATGAGTAAATTTATTAAATATGAATTGTATCACAAAACTAACGTTAAAAAGGAAAAAAAAAACATAGAGGCCCGATGATGACTTAGTCTGGGTTCCCCAGAAGCAGGTGACTTGGGGATGGGTCCCAGGCAGCTCAGTGAGAGGTGCAGAGCCAGGACACAGGGGGGCAGGCCCATAGGAAAGAAAGGCTATGTTATGGAGGAGCCACTTGTGGGCAATGCAGCTCCACCCAGCTACAGGGGAACTTGGGGAGACAGCAAGGATACACCTCAGAGTGACCTCAGGGACAGGAGATGAGGTTGTGGCCTCTGGCAAAGAGCCTTCTCATGGGGGCTTCACTGGGGAGCAAAGGGGCAGTGAATGTGGAAGGGAGGGGGCGGGCAGGCAGCCAACCTCAGGACCAGGTCTGAAGCTATTGCTTCCTGTCCTGGGATGTTGGGGGAGGAGGAGCAGAAACTTATGGTCAGGGTCCTTCTCCCTGTTTCTGTTTTACCCCCGCTTTGGGGGCAATTACCAGTGGGACCCTACTAGGCTCACAGGCTCCCCTGTTGGGGAGGGCTGAACAGAGAAGGAAGTTGTAAAGACCCAGTGTCAGAGTGCCCAGGAGGCAGATGGCGCAGGCAGCCCGTGTGCTTGTGAACAGAGTGCCCTGTGTACTCACATCTAGTCAGAAATGTCGAGCACCCGGAAGCTTTCTCAGTACTAAATTGAACCCCAAAATCATGTTGGGCAGGTCCTGAGGGCTCAGCTTCCTAAGGGGCCACTGCTTTCTATTCAGACTCTCTGTCCATTTTTATTTTATTTTTTTAGGACTTTATTTATTTATTTTTAGACAGAAGGGAAGGGGGGGAGAAAGAGAGGGAGAGAAACATCAATGTGTGGTTGCCTCTCACGTGGCCCCCACTGGGAACCTGGCCTGCAACCCAGGCATGTGTCCTGACTGGGAATTGAACCGGCGACCCTTTGGTTCGCAGCCTGCACTCAATCCATTGAGCTACACCAGCCAGGGCATCTCTGTCCATTTTTAAATGGGTTATCTTTTTATTATTGAGCTTACATTTTAGATATCAGACCCTAGTCATAGACAAGATATACAAATATTCTCTCCCATTCTGCAGGTTCTCTTTCTTTTTCTTTTCTCTTTCTTATTCCTTATCTTTCCACCATTTCTTTTTTTAAAGTTTCTTTTTGGGAGATCCAGGGACTAGCTGGTGGCATTGGGGCTGCAGAGGACACTGACCCTCTGGTAAAGAGTGCCCACCTGTGCCAAGGGCCAGGGTCTTCAAAGGAGGAACCTGTGAAATAGAGCTGGGGGAGGGAAGGAAAGAGGACCCGTCACCTGGAATGAGCTTGCAGAGACAGCCCGCTTCAGACCGCTGGTCAGTTGTGCTGCAGACTGTTCAGTCATAAACTGTTGAGCCAGCAGAGGGAGCCAGAAGCTAAAAGCTGGAGAACTGCCCTGCAGGTGAGCCTTTACCTGACGGAGACCACGAGGGACAGCACCTCCAGTAGCAGGGCAGCCCCGAAGACCACCAGGGTGGCTGGCGGGGGAGGCGTGGTGGCAGCCCCGTACTTTAGGAAGCAGGTGATGGAAAGAATCAGAAACACTGTTGTTGACAGAAACACATCCAGGAGGGAGCTGAAGGTAGCACTGGCAAAAGTCTTCACAGGAGAATTCTTCATAACCTGTTTCGGGTAGAAGAAAGGTGGGAGCACATGAATAGATGATGTGACAGATGGTCATGAAGTATGATTTAGGTGGGAAACCCCAAACATTTATTGAACACTTGCCTACCCCCAACCAGGTACACAGTAAGAAGCGCTCTAAGTGGGCCATCTCCCTACTATTTCTCCACTTAACAATGAAGGACCTAAGGCACAGAGAAGTTAAGGAACTTGACCAAGGTCACACAGCAACTGATTACACACCAGCAAGTTCTCACAGAAGTGTTACATACTGAACTTGAAAGGTTGAGTTATCAACTGGTAAAGTTAATGATTCTGTGTCTGTAAAGTCAGTAGCACAAAAGCCATGTGCTGGAAGCTTCCAATGAATGGCTGGGTCCCAGGATCAGGGTGTGTGAAAGCTGGGATCATGACAGGAGTAATAGGCAGGGATTGAAGCAGCAGCAAATGAAAACACAGGCCTGTCAAATGACAGTAAGAGATGCTTACGCCTTCACTCAGGAGCCTGCTCTGGGCCAGGCTCTGTACGGGGCGCTGGGATTAGTGGACATGAAACAAGGTCCTAGGGGAGCACACAGCCTAATGGTGACTGCACCAACTGCAGAGGAAAGGGACTGGGAAATGACAAGCCTGGGTGGTTAGACCAAAGACTGCAGAAAGATCGTTTTCTCCCTTGTGTAAATTCATACACAGATGCAATTTAGGGCTTACAGATTGTAGGAAATCAACATTAGGCTTTCCTGTCACGTAGGAAAACAAAAAAGTTTCCAAAGCACAAAATTAGGAACTATCCACTAAAAAGTGACACATTCCTTAGTAAAATTATCAGGAACACTCACCTCTTCTTGATAGCTGGTCCTGTAGGCTTGCTCTAGCTCCTGATCCAGAAAGTTCAAGCTGAACTGATTAATGGGTGGCTTAAAAAAATAATCTTTCATCAGGCTAGAAAAGATGAAAAATGCAATCTATCAACATGAAGCTCAATCATATTTACTTTATCAGAAGATTGCAATTAGCTACCGAAATGCCATTCAGTAAGCATGTCATAAAAGCTGTACCTAAAGGTCTCCATGTTAGAGACGTGGTTCGACTGCCCCCTTTAGTACGTGCCTCTGGAGAGTGTTTGCAAACATAATCACATTTCATGTTTCCCCTCCGCTAAAGAACAACCATTCACCATAATTACAACACATATCATTAGAACTCTGCTTTTGAAAACATCTTCCTGAGAGCCAGGGTTAGAAGAAGGCAGCAGCTCCTTTGTTCTACGAAAATATCCTTCTAAAGGACCAGCAAATCCTTGTACTGAGAGCACTTATGCAGATTTGAAGGCTTCCAGTGAAAACCTAATTCAGAGCTGGCTGTCCTGTCACTCAGAGTTTGACAGTAATCACCGCCATGAAAGAAAGCTAAGAGACTGTTATTACAAAAGTGTGTTTACAGTTAGTATAATTTTGTGTGTAATTGTGTTTACAGTTAGTGCTACTGTCACAAACACAGATTGCATGTGAAACCTGAAAAATAACAATGCTCAATGGCCTGAATAGCAGAGAAATCAAACCTGCTTTATGTGACTCGTTCTTTTATGAAGTATCAGCAAATAGTTAATATCCTTTTTCTACTGCAGGAAACCGCTATACATTTAAGAAAATGTTAACATAGTTTCAGGAGGCAAATACAGCTGTGGGGTGTAGTCTCTTTGCCTCATACAATACTAGAATTAAATCAGATGAAATAGGTAAAGTGCCAAGCATGTGCCTGACACACAGTAGGGTTCACTGTACATATGCTTCCTCGTTTCCTTGCAACAGATAGGACTCCCTTTTTGTGTTAAGTGTGCAATACCTTACTACAATCTCAGACTCAGAAAAGAGGAAATTCTGTTCCCTAATGTTGATCAACCATCACAACTCTACAAATGCGGAATATAATTTTTTCAAAGTGTAAGGGTACGTTCACAAAAAAGATGTGTGAGGCCATAAAACAAGTGTCAATAAATGCAAAAGGACTGAAATCACATAGAGTATGTCTTTGACCATGATGACACTGAGTTAGACATTAATAACTATATCTAAATACCATTCTTCACTAAAAGTAGTGGGAGCTCTTTTGAGAAATGTCTGATTTCTGAGCTGGGACAGGGAAGATACAAAATAAGCCTGGAATAGCCTGTTGTGCTAGACCATCGCTGTCAACCTTTTTCATCTCACGGCACACATAAATTAATTACTAAAATTCTGCGACACATGAAAAAATATCTTTTGCTGATCTGACCACCAAAAAAGAGGTATAATTTTGATTCATTCACACTGGAAGGCTATTGTTGTGTTGGCTGTTGCCATTTTTTATTTGACAGTCTAAGGGAAAAGAGGTCAGAGTCCCTGACAAAAGAGTTGGCACACCAGTTGAAAAGCGCTGTCCTACAATGTAAGAAATTGCTCATAATAAATGATGGACTAATGCCAAAAAGACACAGGAGGCGGCCTGAAGAGGGGCTCCCGGTGGCCAGATTTGGTACAACTAGAGCATCAAACTAGAGTAAGGACAACAATGGACTATATCTTTTTAAGTAGAACAGGACTCCGTGGGTCCAGGTTGATAACACATGGGTAGACAAGGAATAAGTGGGGAGGGACTTTTCTTTGCAGCGCAATGCTGCATGCCAAGTGGTAACTGTGCAGCTGGTGCTGGAGTAGGAAAATCACCATTCTAAACCATCACAGTGAGGACTGTTACAGGCAAGAACCGTCAGTGGAGATAAAATCCAGCATTTGATGAGGAATGGGATATTTACATGATCATAAAGTATCTTCCCGCAGCCTGCCTATTAGTCACAAGAAGAAAATTGTAACTATAGATTGGAGAAGGCTGCAGCACTTGCCTGGCTGACCAAAATTACTATGCAGATGAAGGACAAACAAGTACTAGGTGTCTCTAGATATGACACCTGAGAAGGACAGACCCCTTCTGTGGTGTCTGTCCAGCCTAAATGTAGTCATGAGGAAACACACAAATCCAATTTCAGGAATATTTCATAAAAGAACTAGGCCTGCATTTTTCAAAAATGTCACCATCATGAAAGACATAGAATGACTGAGGAACTGTCTTAGATTTAAAAAGACTGAAAAGGAATAACACTGAATAATGCAATCTGTGATCCTGGCCTGGGTCCTGTACGAGGGAAAGGAAGTGCTATCAAAGACACATTGGACCAACTGACAAAACTGGAATACAGACTGCAGATTAGATAAAATATCACATCAGTGCTAAATTTCCTGAATTTGATAACTATGATTATGTAAAAGAACATCTTTGCTGTTAGGAAACATAGTATTAAGGGGTAAAGAGAATGATGTATTCAAGTTAGTTACATGGTTCAGAAAAAATAATAAATTTCATAGAGAAAGAAGGGGGCAGAGAGGAGAATAAAACAAACAGTAAAATGTTAAAAGTTAGAAGATCAGGCAAAGCATATAAAGCAGGGGTGTCCAACCTTTTGGTGTCTCTGGGCCACACTTGAAGAAGAGTTGTCTTGAGCCATACTAAATACACAAACACTACTTAAAACTGATGAGCAAAAAAAAAAAAGGTTTTCAGTAAGTGTATGATTTTGTGTTGGGCTTCATTCGTAGCCATCCTGGGCCATATGTAGCCCACAGGCCACAAGTGGGACACCCCTGGTATAAAGGGAATTGGCTGTATTATTCATGCAACATTTCTGCATGTTTTAAATTACATCAAAGTAAAGCGACACACTGACAACACATGAGGGATAAGGTAATTCAGAAAAAGGGAGAGGCTTCTTCCTGCAAACCTCACTTCAGTGCCGATGGCTCCAGTCTTACCTGTCTTCTTTGATAACGTCGACAAAGTGGGCGTCTGTTTTCTCCCGGATGTTCTTGAATCTCAGTGGAAGGAGAGCAGACTGGTCCAAGCTGACACCTGCCCACCTGCCCTTTTCCTGTAAGATCTCACACAGAGAGGTCTGGCTGTTCGTGAGTTTCTCTTCTTGGGGAGGGCTCAGAAGTCCATTTTGGGTTTTAGAATTATGTCCGCCAGAAGCCTGCCTCAAGACAGAGAGAAGCAGAAGCAGACATAGAAGTGACCCATGGGTGTGCAATATGCTATTCCACCCAACTCCTCTGCTATGCTGGGGCCCCACTGGACTGCACACTACACCTTCAAAGCTCTGTTCTAATCCAAACTCTCAGCCTCTTTGCCCACCTGCTTTTCTCTATCCTCTTAGTTTGTCAAATTGCACCTCTAGGCGTTCAGGCAACCAGGGAGGTTGAGGCTCTCAGAGTTTGCTGACCACAGAACCAGGGCTCCAGAGGGCCGTGGGGAAGGTCTGAGGGACTCGGGAGAAGTGCAAGGGTGGATCCAGAGAAAGGAAACCCCTACGGCAGTAGCTTAAGAAACGGTGACTGCTTGTCTACAACACAAACCGACCCAGTGTCGTACAAGTCCATGGGCAGACGACATGGAGGTAGATGACAGATAAAGGTCTCCTGGAGGGTCAGCCTTCACAGTTGCTTGAAAGGCTCTCAGGTTTGGTCTTTGTTCTGCTTTCCACTCCAGTCCTGGCTCTGGTTCCAAATGAGACTTTTCTGGCATTTTCTCACTGTTGTCCCTAACCTCAAGTCCCTCTTCATGATGTCTCTTATCCCAACATCCTCTTTTTGCTAATCCACATTCCACTATATTTTGAGTCCAACTTCTAGCTCCACAAACCTTCCCTAACTACTCTAATGCACATGTCTTTGAACCCTTATTGCCCATGAGGGATCCCATCCAGTTCAGCACGTGATTACTTCTCATGGATTAGTTCTGACTCTCCATCCTGTTCTTTACTGGTCTGTTCAAAACTCAAAGGACTAGACGGTGTGGAACCGTGTCACCTAAGAGGAGTTATTCTCAGAAGTGAGAAGTCGACAAGCCAGGAGTATCATCTCAGGTAGATGTGCCAGGAGAGGAATTGACAGGAATGACAGCCAGGAGCTTGTTACCTTGGTGTTATTTTTATGCTCCTCCTGACAGCCGTTCTGCACTGCTCCTCCTTCTGCACCAGCTTCTGATTTGGGAGCAAATGTGATTCTGCACGAAGGGCAGGTCTACAAGAAAAACACAGACCATAGGAACTCACCCAAAAAACATGACCGCAATATGCAATTCAAACAGGCCCTCTGTTGTTGCAATTTGCTGTCATGTAGAATGGTTGTAACCAATGGAAGGCTTACTGAACCACTCCAGGATGAGTTAAAGACAAACTGGCAAAGTGAAAATGGACACAAATCCACCTAAGACCTGTATATGAATGTTACAAAACAGCCAAAAAGTACAACTCAAAT
Source organism: Micronycteris hirsuta (assembly GCA_004026765.1). NCBI lineage: Eukaryota > Metazoa > Chordata > Mammalia > Chiroptera > Phyllostomidae > Micronycteris > Micronycteris hirsuta. The sequence goes on along the minus strand of PVJI01006502.1, from coordinate 37,602 downwards.
GTCCATTAACAGATGAACAGATCTAACCATATAATGGAATATTACTCAGCTATCAAAAGAAATGAAGTACTGATTTAGGCTACAATGAACCTTGAAAACACTATACTCAGTGAATGAAGACAGACAGAAAAGGCCACATATTGAATGATTTCATCCATATAAAATGTCCAGAAAAGGCAAGTCCACAGAGATGGAAAGGAGATTGGGTGTTGCCAGGGGGAAAGAGGGATGACGGGATGGGTAGTGATCTAATGCAGCAGTCCCCAACCTTTCTGGCACCAAGGACTGGTTTCATGGAAGACAATTTTTCCACGGACCTGTGTGTGTGGGGGGGGAGGGCGTTGGTTCTGAGATGATTCAAGTGCATTACACTGAGCTCACCTCCTGCGGTGAGGCCTGGTTCCTGTGAGGCCTGGACCGGTACCAGTCCATGGACTGGAGGCTGGGGACCCCTGATCTAATGGACATGGGGTTTCTTTTGGGTGGTAATGAAAATGTTCTAGACTTGGTTGTGGTCATAGTTGCACAACTTTGCAAATATACTAAAAATTATCAAATTGTATGCTTTAAATGGGGTTTTTTGGTATGTGAAACACATCTCAATAAGGTTGCTGTCATTGAACAAACAATCCGCCATCACCCTACATGAGAGCACTAAGCCAAGGTCTACGAGCTCTATGTGATAGTGAGCTGTTCCTATAAAATAGGCTGAATATCAGAGGGACCTGTTTATAGACCTAGGAATTCTTAAAAGCTTGCAGAAATTAGCTGATCTAGAAAAGAAAAGGCAAGACAACACTGACAGGTAGAGTAGAAAGGGCAGCAAGGCCTTCATTTCTCATAAACCAGGGTTTGAACCCCACCTCGAATCCCTACTTGTTTTGGAGGATCCTGTTCAAGCCACTCACCTCAGTTCTCTCATCTCTAAAAAGAGACTGATAACACTTTTCTTGGAAATATGTGGTAAGGATTAAATGAATATGTATGTGGGTGGCCTAGCATTGTTCCTGGCTCTCTTAATATATTTATATTATTATTCATGTGATCCATTAAACTAGGAATTGTCATTGAGATAGCAACTAACCACTTCCATTGGAAAAGACAAACTGTAGCAGCAAAGATTTATTAGGTCTAAAAAAATTTCCTTCCATAGCATTGTTAAACATTGGAATGCATTATAGGAAGCTAAATACTACTTCAGAAATTTAAAATAAGTGTCATTTAATGCCTAAAGGGAAGGATATGACGCAGATCACATCCCAACTTAGATTTCAGGCCCACGCTGTTTTAAATAAAAGAAATAAAGACTCTAAAGAGGTGTGTAATTTGGGAATCTGATGCAATGCACAAGCTAAGTTTGAACATTTGTATTCATCAAAACATGACAACAGAGCTGGCCAAACCATTAACTAACATACCTGAGCAAAGAGTAGTACCTAAGTAAAATCTAGTTATAGCTCTTTAAAAATTGACATCATTAATGGGTAAAATGTTCTGATTATCAATACACACAATAAAATTATTTTAAAGTATGTCTTGGCATTGACTGAGTTAAATTTCAAAACACTTTACCAATGGGGCTACTGATTTTCTCAAATAAAAAATAATTCCAAAATTCCAATACCACACAAATGGGAGCGCCCTTCCCAGCCCCCATGGGAGGCATAAAGTAAATGTGCCCAAGAAACACCCAGCGAGGTCCTAAGGGTGCCCCCTAGTGGGGATAGAAGTAAATGACTTTGGTGGTGGCACTACTGCTGTCACTTTGGTGGTGGCAGACTTGCTTCTCTAGGGAAACAGTGGCCTTTTCAGGGGCCAAGTAGTGAGTGGCCTGGGGGTGGAGTAGATACAACTTGGAGTGTGGGAATGGTGTGAAAGACACTGAGTCAAACCCTTAGGGTCCAGGGACTTTCACAATCTCGTAAAGACACGATGAAAGAGTAAAAAGCTATTATTCTGACCACTTCTTAAACATTAGGACTAGAGAAGTAGCGTAACAGTGATTAAAGGCAATGGCTTTGAAATCAAACTGTCATGGACTAGTTCTACCACTTAACAGGGACTCTCTCTGAGTCTCACTTTCTTCCTTGGTAAAAGGGAATTGTATCTACCTTGAGGAATTATTATAAGGGCAAACTGAGCTAATACAAATAAAGCATGGCAGAGGTACTTTAAATCAGCTTTGTTTTGTGCACCGACTCTAATCCCATGATACTGACTTTCTAGGTCAGTGAACTGAAGATGATGAGGCAGCGTCCTGGCCCAACAGGAGGAGAGCTGTGAGTGACTGGTAATGTCTGCCAGGGGTGAGGCAAGTGGAGGTGTGCATGCCTTTATCACAGCTTGCTCTGAACAAGGACTGAAGTGTTAGTGAGTACTCAATAAATGCTGGTATTTAATATTAAAACTTCTGGTCACTATTCTCTCTGGTTATAAAGATAGTTCATCTCGTAATTTAATGTCCCTGATCACAGGAAGGACAGCCATCCTTGGTATCTGCTCTTGCATAGCCATTTCTTTTTTAGCTATCTCTCGGCATCAGTTGTTTCTCTCCTCAAGTACACTTGATGCACTTTAAAACAGGCCATCTGCTTCTTAGGAATTCCCATTGCACACTGGCTTTATGTATATATGATGTTTTATGCATTTAGAGCCACAAATAAACAACAGTGACTATCAAACCAGTCCAACAGCAGAGGGAACACACTCTCCACAAAGGATCCCCCTGATAGGAATCGGGGCCACACAACTCAGATTCTGCACCCTCTCTGTGAAGGTCTTGGCTGCAAAGGGATTGAAAGGCCTGTGGAGACTGGGAGTGCTCACTGGGACCAGTTAATCTTTGGGGAGCCTGGGGCAGTGGTCTTCACAGATGGGCAAGTCAATCATGTCCCTTTGACAAAGAGAGGCTACGTGGGCCTCTACCCCGCTGTGATAAAATGTTCTAATAAGGAGGTAAGATCTTATAGAGCTGCCCACAAAAAAACCTCACGGACCAAAGGCACAGGCATACATTGTCAGAGTCCAAATGTTCATAAATGGTCTGTGGGTCTGCACTGAGGGAGGTTTGGGGCTCATCAGCGTCACAAGTGAAGCAGGAGAGAGTAGGGCCTGAGACTGGGACTCCTGATGCCTGAACAGTGCTCACTGCACACTCGGCATTCTCACAGCAGCTTCGCCCTGAGTGGGGACGTGGGGTTGGGTGGGAGAACAAGCTGTGGACTTGCTTTAAAAATGTTGCTCTTTGTAATTTCATTTCTTCTTCAGCTACCTTCCTTTGGAGGAGGGGGAGATTTTTTTTATTAAAACTGTAAAACAAATGAAACAAAAAAATTTTCAATACATCTTCACTGGTGGAGATATTCTCATATCTCAACATCCCCTTCTGCTCTGTGGTGAGAGCCTGTTCTGCATGAGAAGGTCCCCACCATACAATGGTTAGGTGGGTTTACTTCCCTTCTCCACCTGAGACAGCCATTTTCCTTTAACTATTATATATTAAACCTTCATTTTAATTGGGTTAAAACATCTCACAAACTGCTTTTTGCTAGGCATGCAGACACCTCTGTGAATGTTTGCCAATCCATTAAATGTCCGTCTCTCCCCCTACGCCGCTGCCAGTAACTCCATCCCTGAGAAGCCCTCACTGAGAAGCATTTCAGACTCTAGGGAACTACCTGGGATATCCTGCCACCTTGGGAGGCATGACTGAGCAACTGACTCACAGGGAAGGAATAGTGGTGGGCACATTAGATAAAGTTGGCTGTTGGAATGATGGCAGCTGCTATGACTTAGAAACACCAATGTACAGAGGGCACGCCATGAATGGTAATCAGGCCCTTAACCAGGCAATGTCTGCAGTCTCCTGTATTTGATCTCAATTAATCCTCATAACACTGCGAAGCAAAAGTGATTGCTCTGACGACACAAATGCTCACCAGCAGTGGGGCCCAGACCGCAGTGCTCCTGGCCCCTGACCACCATGCAGCTTCTCTCTGGCCTCCTTTCCTGGTACAAGGAGGACCCAGGAATATTCCTGGCACTCTGGTTTCCTCTGCCTCATTCCATGAAGTGACCAAGGCAGTTAGGACCACGTCCTGGTTCTTTTAAATGGCACTATTGGCACATTGGCACCAAGGGAAGCTTCATCAAGAGCAGCTAAGGTCCTCCAGAACAGAGTACTTCCTGGGCCAAAGAGTACACTGGCTATTGCCTGGGAAACCCAAGATCCCTTTGGAGATCACCCAAGAGCCAGTTCTGCATTTTCCCAGATTATCTGTGCTCCTTCCCTTGACGAGAACATGGGCTCAGAGGGAAGATTATAACTATTTCTATAACACACTTGGGGGCATTTGCATTTATTTTTTAACAGACTTTGGTACATGCACCCTACAATTTGTTCAGAGTATATAGCACAGAGCTATAAAAATAGTTTTTTTCTTCAAGGCTATTTCTCTTCACAAGATAAATCATTTCTAAGCTAACAGCTGTCCTTTTTCATAACTGTCAAAAGAGGGAGCAGGGAAGCCTCTTTTCTGAGAAATGAGAAGGAAACATCAGAAAAGCCCTGGCTTTGCCTGTTTAGTCTGCTGAATACAACTACTAGGCAAGCTGTCGTGTGACCAGAAGCACCCCTTGCTCCCCAAACTCAAAACTCAGGTTGAACATGGCGTATAGGAACGTGCAACAGTAACAGTAGCATAGCTTACTGAGGCCCATTCTGAGTTCTAGGCTCTTTGCCTATATCACTTTATTTAGTCCTCATAACACCTATGAAGCTGACGCTATTATTACCCCTATTTTATTTTTTAAAAGATTTTATTGATTTATTTTTAGGCAGAGGGCAAGGGAGGGAGAAAGAGGGGGAGAGAAACATCAGTGTGTGGTGGCCTCTCACGTGCCCCCCCACCAGGGACCCAGCCCACAACCCAGGCACATGCCCTGACTGGGAATCAAACTGACGACCCTTTGGTTCACAGGCCAGCACTCAATCCACCGAGCCACACCAGTCAGGGCTGATTAGCCCTATTTTATACAGGAGGAAACTGAGGCAGAGAAGAGAAGAGACTTGCCCAGAATCACACAGTTAGAAAATGATAGTGGGAATTTAAGGCCAGGCAGTAGCGCCCTCAACCCCAACCATGCGTATACGACATCTCCAAGTGAACAGGAAGCACCTGCAATGTGAGCAGAAGTCATCCTGGCTATGACACAGCACTGGGGGGCTGGCGCCAGAGGGAAAAAATAGAAGCAACATATTAGAGGGAAATAGAAGCAGTAATTGTTACTGAAAAAAAGAAAGGCAACCTAAAGCTTTAAGAACAGGAAGTGAACAGCTTGAGAACACTGGAGGCAAAACTATAAACAAAACAAAAACCTGTGAAAATCAGGCACAGGATCTCAAAGTCATGGAGTGGAGAATCACAGAACCCTGCTCAGATTCCTGAGTCCTACATGCTACTGCATTTATTAACTGAGGCTGACAAGGCAAGAATACTGTTACTATGTTGTGGAAATATTCCATCAAAAAGTCAGAAAAAGGAAGTATTTCATATTTTGAGAAATTTCATTTATGTCTCATACCTCATAGTCAGAGTCCTCACTTTCCCCCTTAATGTCCTGTTTCTGACCTGGGAGGCCATGTTGCACTTAGCTATTCTCTCTCCTTAGTCTCCTTCGGTCTGTGGCAGGTCCTCGGCCATCCTTGTCTTCGATGACCCCATCACCTTTAAAGTGTCCTGGTCAAGTAATCTGTAGACTGCCCTTGAATTTGGTTTTGTCTGATGCTTTCATGCAAGTTGACTAAGGTTTGGAATTTGGAGAACTCCACAGAGGTGATGTGCCCTTTCAGCACCTCACATCACTGTGTACAAGACATCACTACTCTTACTAACCTTCATCATCCAGTGACGGAGGGGCCTGCCAGGTGTTCCACTGCCAGTTACTACTCTTTCTTTTACAATGAATAAATATCTGGAGGAGAGGGGGGATGCTTGGAGGATATGCAAATATCCCACTTCTCCTTAAACTTACAACCACTAATTTTAGAGTTCATTGATGGATCTTGCCTGCAACAACTATTACTGTGATGTTCTAATGGGGATTCCCTTTCGCTCATTCCTTCTACATCTATCAGATGAAATTCTTCTCTAAGAAAGAGCTGTCAATTTATATGTGATGTGCTTTCTCCTAATTGAAGGTCACACACACAAACAACTAAAAATACAGATAAATCTTAAAAAGTCATTTTTAAGACAATTTATATCCATATTTCAGAACAAGCAGACTACCATTTATTCTTTTTTATAACAGTTTTATTAAGATATAATTGACATACCATACAATTCACCCATCTAATTTAATGGTTTTAAGTATAGTCACCATTTATAATAAATATTTACTTCTAAACTATAGCCCTGGCTGGTGTGGCTCAGTGGATTTAGTGCTGGTATGCAAACTGAAGAGTTACCAGTTTGATTCCCAGTCAGGGCATATGCCTGGGTTGCAGACAGGGTCCCCAGTTGGGAATATGGGAGAGGTAACTGATCAATGTATCTCTCACATATCAATGTTTCTGTCCCTCTCTTTCTCTCTCCCTTCTGCGCTCTCCAAAAATAGATAAATAAAATCTTTAAAAAAATAAAATAAAACTATATAAATAGTGTGTGTATATATATCTATACATAGAGAGAGAGAGAGCGAGAGAGAGATCTACTGCCTTTTCCATTTCTATAATGAATTAATTAAAAGTAAAGGCCTCCTACTTCCTCAAACTGAGCCAGCCAAGCCTATTCGTAATGACTTTACATACAAATAATACAAAAAAAAAAAAAAACAAGGAGATAAAAGAAGTGAACATTTATTTAGAGTCTTGGACAAGGGTTTGATATCCAAAATATATAAAGATCTCATATGACTCAACATCAGGAAGACAAAAAATCCAATTAAAAAATGGGCAAAGGACCTGAACAGACACTTCTCTAGGAGGACATACAGAGGACCCAGAGGTATATGAAAGGATCCTCAGCATCACTAGCCATTAGAGAGATGCAAATTAAAACCATAATGAGATACCACCTCACACCAGTCAGAATGGCCATCATTAACAAATCAACAAACAACAAGAGCTGGTGAGCATGTGGAGAAAAGGGAACCCTAGTGCACTGTTGGTGGGAAGGCAGACTGGTGCAGCTACTGTGGAAAACAGTATGGAATTTCCTCAAAAAATTAAAATGTAACTGCCTTTAGACCCAGCAATTCCACTGCTGGGATTATACCCTAAGAATCCTGAAACACCAATCCAAAAGAACCTATGCACCCCAATGTTCATAGCAGCATTATTTACAATAGCCAAGTACTGGAAACAGCCTAAGTGTCCATCAGTAAATGAGTGGATCAAAAAACTGTGGTGCATTTACAAAAAGGAGTACTACACAGTAAAAAAGAAAGAAGGAATTCCTACCTTTCGTGACAGCATGGATGAAACTGGAGATTATTATGCTAAGTGAAATAAGTCAAGAGATGAAAGACAAATAGCATATGATCTCACCTATAAGGGGAACCTAATGAACAAAACAAACAAAATGAGAAAAATAGAACCAGAGCCATGGAAACAAAGAAGCAACTGACAGTAACCAGAGGGGAAGGAGTAAGGAGATAAGGGTGGAAAGAAGGGGAAGGGACTAGTTAAGGAACACGTATGAATGACTGATGGACATGGACAACAGGGTGGGGATTGTCTGTGGGAGCCGGGGTTGGGCTGGGCGGAGGAGGGCAAAGGAGGGAAAATTAGGACAACTGTAATAGAACAACAATAAAATACTTATTTAAAAAAATAAAGTGAGTTTCTTGTAGGGAAAAAAAAATGTCATGGCAACTGTCATAGAAGAATGATCCCTGGGGCTAGTAACCTCAAAGGAAAAGTACAACCCTTTTGAAAACAAGACAGGTCCTCTCTGAATTGCCCCATGTGAACAAATCCACACCATCAGCCTCATTACTGACCATAAATATGTAGAAACTTTCACCCCATGAGCACACAGCCCTGTTTTGAGTAATAGATTTACGTAAATTACAATGATAGCCACACAGGTGCATTTCCAGTGAGATCTTTCAGAGATGAGCTTAAGATGGTGTCACAGCTCACATAGTTAATTGATTAGGACTGATGTAATAAATCAAAAAGAAAAAAAGAAAGAAAAATCAACCCCCTACATCTTTGGTTTTCATTTCTTGGTTCTTCATGAACATATTAGATCAGCTATTGTTACTGGCATGTGTAGTTTCAATCTATCACCTGCAGCTTCATGCCAAATGAGCAGCAGACCTCCTCTGCAGAGCTGAGGTCACACTAAATAGGCCAAGTGCCCATACTCCAATTACACATTTGTGACATGGTTACATCCCATACAGCAACAACCAAGGACAAAAATGGCAGAACCTCTCTCCAGTCAGAACAAGTGGGGAAGGCGAGAGCTTCCCAAGATAGTCAGTGACTCATCGTGGGCAAATCAACACCATATCTATGTCTCCTCCTCTCTTTACTCCTACAGCGGTCACTGTCCACATCTCCACATGGAGTGAATGAACTCATGTCCTGGTGTTAACTGAGCATTTACTGCAAACCTAGCATTCATGGGCATTACTTCAGTTAACCTTCACAACAACCCTGAAAGACTGCCTCATCATCACCATTTCACTGTGACTTAGAGAAGTTAAGCAACTTGCTCACAAGCCCCAAAGCCAAGGCTTTGAGACAATCCTCAATTTTGAGTTTTGACCTTTCCTATTGGACTAAAGTTGTCTTCTGTGACTGTGACGTGTAGAGCACTTGTCTCCTTCCTGGGCTCCCTTCTTAACTGCTCTTCCCCGATCCCAAACCCTAGGGCTATCTTCGGAAGCTCAGGCTCAGAGAGCTGTGTGCCACGGTGCTAGCAGTGCCCCCTTCTGCACAGCCCCCCATTGTGTAATGCCAGGGCTTCTTGATGAAAGATTCTGTCACTCACTGAAGAAGTCAATGCTTGAGTGTGGAAGGGTTCTCTCTGACCGAGGATTAAAGCTCTTGTCCTTTGACTTGACTACAGTTTCTCGGTGGGTCATCATAGTACTCAGACTATTTTATGAAATATTAGATAAGACTTCTCCAGCTATGAACTAAGAAATAACTTACAGACACATAGAACACTTGTGTTAGGAAGGAAGACAAATGTTTCCTAGACATTACTTTGGTTCTACATAGTTCTCAGGATTCTCAGTTCAATCCTTTTTCACCTAGCTCTGCAGAGTTCTATCTTCTTGTGTATCACTTAAGAATTAAAAATCTAGGCTAAAAGAAAGTTGTAATTACCTACTATATGCCCGGCATTGTGCTGGACACTTGGGGAAAATATAATTTTTTTAAAACATGGGCCCTGTCTGCATTCCAAGAGCTCACAGTAAAGCACATAAGAAACATAAGGAAAATATTGAAGACTGTGTATGTTATAGCTATAATGTTATAGCATTATTGGGTAGAGGAGTCATAGAAAATAGTAATGAAAGTGAACTGTGATAGGCAAAGAGGAGTTTTTAGGCAAGAAGGGAAGCAGTGTGCATTGCAGGTAAGAGGAACAGCAGGACCAAGACATGCATGCATTCATTTGATGAACATTTATTGAACACCTTTTCTCTAATTTCTTGGTTCTTGCATGAAAACCCTTCCACTAAACAAGCATTCTCCCAAAGGAGAGCTTGAAAAAAGAAATCTGTGGTCAAAGAGGTCTGAGAATGCTGCACACAACAACCCTCTCTGGAGACCTAAGTATGTGTATTAGCATACTAAAGGCTCTGAGAAGTCCTGCAGTAAAGAAACCTTTTCACTGTTGTTGAAGCTAGAACTTCCCGTATTTACCTGACCACAGAACCATTTTTCTATGCTTGACACCTGTGTCCATCCAGAGAAGGTACTGCTGAAGGGAAAACCGGGGAAACACTGTGTTACACCAGGGTAGGAAGGAAATGTGGGGTCTGTGACAAATCTACATGGGGGCTAACTCTGGCTGGATGAGGTGAAAACAGCAACAAAGGAGATGAAAGCCCATCGACAGGAAGAGTCAACAGACCCTGGTGAAGGAAAAGGAGGAGCTAGTCTGTGATTCCAGCTACTGACAAGAGCTAACCATAGTGCAGACAATATAAGGCAACAAGTCAATGACACGCATATGAGGCATTGACAAGTTTAGAGGAAAAACCCACCCAAAGAATGTATGAGCAAGTAAATGGTATTTTACATTTCTATTGTTCAAAAACTGTTACTTGAGGGAAGGCCTTATTTGTCAAATTATAATCTATATAATCTTCAAGGCAGACCTCAGTTTTCTGCTTTTCAGCTTTAGGCTGCTAGTTCATAACAATTCACTCAGTTACCCGGTGCTTATATTTTATAAAGTGCCCACAGATGCCTGCTCTCACCTGATTCTCACCACAGGCACTAGAAGCAGAGAAGACAAGAGTGTGGCAAGGACTTCCCAAAGTGACAAAGCCTAAAGAGGAGACCGAGTCTTCTATCTCTTCCTGCTCCTTCCACTTCAACTGTAATTCCAACTTTCTAGGACAGGCCTAGTCTCAGATGCCTTATGATCCCCCACAACACCATCAAAATAGCAGAAATTATACTTCAAGATCCAATTTATCTATCTCTTCTGGAAGGAGCACAAAAATTCTTTTTTCGCTCAAATTCCTTTTGGTAAACATGGTCGACTTAAGAGATCACAAGATTTTCAGGAAACATTCAATGATTAATTGGAAAATTTATACAAGGAAAATTTATACTAAATAGATTTTGTCCATCCAGATTTCTTTTAAAAAAGTGAACTCAGCAACTACATTCCCTAATGGATAGAAACTCACATACAAAAAATCTAAAATGGCCGCAAACACAACAAATCATTTCTTTTTGGCTTTGAGCTCTATTTCTCTACTTAAATCAGCTCAGTTTGAAGCCTGGAAGAAACTGTTTCTCCTTAGATAATGAAACTATACTTAGACAGCCATGTTTTTGTGCTCCTTCCCAGCATGATTCTTTCCTGCCATGCTCAGTGACCATCGATGCATCCAGAGCTCCTTTCTGACTGCTGCAAAACACCAGTCCAACAAAGAAGTTGTCTTGAAAGTGCACAGGCATCGAGGAAATTTCAGGTACATTAGCTGTTACTCATGTGCCAGAGAGTACAGGGAAGACAAGATCTAATACCCACCCCACTGATTCTAAACCTGGATGACTATACCCTCCACCCACCCAGGGGACACTGGGCAATGCAGGAGACAGTCTTGGTTGTCCCAATGGGAGGACGAAGAGCTCCCGGCACTTAGTGGGTAGAAGTCAGCTATGCTGCTCAGCATCTCACAGTGCACAGGATGGCCCAAAATGTTGATAGTGTCGAGGCTGGGAAACTGCACTAAGTTAACAAAGCACTCAATGACAATGATATATGAGTACTGTCAATAAACCTGAATGCAATAATTACACAAAGTAACTGGTGATCAGTCCTATGGATTCTGACACAGTGAAATAATCCCAGCTGATTGCCACATTATGATGCCTATTAAGCTTAAATACCAACATAGCCAGTTTTCAAATCTGTTAATGAAGGAACAGGTTGGATTAAAACGATAAGAATAGGCCATCACCCTGACCAATATATCACTGGGGTATTTGAGAACATAAAAGTGAAGTGGATATATATTTTAACAGTCTTTTTAAAAGATGGAAATGGCAAATATTTAAACTGTTAAAATAAAGAGGAGGTACAAGGTGGGGAATTAAATCAAATGTGAAAACTGAGGAATAGCTCATAAACTAGACTGATTTAATATGCCCAAGTCCCATCATATTAATTCCTTAATAGTTCACTATGACAGAAATGGGTACTTCTCAACAGCCACCAAAACATCTCTATTCCAGTAATGAAATACTATAATGTTCTTGGCAAGCCTTTGCTCCTTCAGTTAGCTACGTCATAAGGTTCACCCCCATCAACGAAATTTAAAATAATCATAAAACATTGGATTTTAGGAGACATAGAAATACTTGAGAAAGTGATCTCTGAAATAAGAGACCAACTAGCTCTCCAGCAAGAGATGAGGAGAATCACCTTTACTATCATTTATTAGCTTTTAGAAATCCTAAAAGATACCACAGGTTCCAGAGAAAGAAAATAACAACTCAAGCGAGAAGCATCTTTATGCAGTGTAGAATGGAGGTGCAGAACATGTCAAAAAAAAAAGATACTCAAAATGCAAAATGTTGCTTCTTTTATACTATACGAAAAAAATCACAAAACCAAATTGAAGGGCATTCCAGTCATCTGCAACAGCTCCAAAAGCTGTTTATTATTTCACATGTTCTACTGCAGAATTAATATAAAGTTTTAGAAGTAGGAAAAAAAACTAACCTTAAGGTTATCAAAGGTTTTGACAGTCTGCGCCAAGTCACTGACACTCCCTGGTGATGCTGTCCCCTGTCCCCTAGGGCCTGAGGACACCCGTGAGCCATCAATGACCTCAAAGCCAGAAAGCAAGGCCTCTGAACAGCTGCAATGAGACTCCTTCGCTCTCTGACCCGCTATCAGGTATGTCTTCAAACCTATGGATAAAAATTACAGTCAGCACAAGTTGAAACCACCGTTGGTTGAATGCAGCTCCATCTTGCTCTCTGTGCAGGATCTGCTCCTGAAAAGTTGAAAGTAAAGTGAAAATGTGAATATGTCATATTTTCCTACTGACTTGCATCTTTCCAGATGCACAGCCTCAGGGGAACATTTGCCTCCAAGACACACCATTTACTCACATTTTGTTTTCTCTGAATGATGCATGAACATTTTACCTTTGGGGGATGAAATGACCATTAAATTCCTCCTTGAAAGGGTCATATGACCTCTTTGTGACAGCAACAGAGCCAAATGGTAGACCCTCTACATTTTGGGGGTTTATTTTCATCTCTCAATATTAGTCACTGACACATGTAATGGTAGGTCTAGTTGAAAGGATGATGTTAGAGTATGGACCATTTTACCTTTGTCAGGGACTGCAAAACTACCATGAAAAGTGATACCATACTATGCACCAAAAGGGGTAATTAAAACCTCTGCTGATTCAAGTTTATGAAGTATCTATTTTCTGTTGGATCCAAACATGCATAGCAAAAAACATTCAGCTTTTGTTCAGCTGCAGTCTACATGAATTTTATCCTCTCACAAAATCCTCATTTAAAAAAAAAGTTGATTAAATGGACAATTAACCTATATCTTTACAATTCTCATTAAAGGCTGAAATAACATACTAATGAATGCTACACTGTTAAGCAGCTGTAACAGGTGTGTAGGTCCCGCTCTGAGTATTTACAACTACCTGCTAAGGAAATAATGAGGAATTCAATGAATTTCTGAAAAAGAAGAAAATCTGATTTAAAGAAATCCACTGTGAATTGAACCAGACTGCAAATGTATTGAAAGGGGTAACAATGTGATTTATTCAGTAAATGTTTACTTTAGGACTGGTGTATGTTATACAGGGTGAACCAAATGCAGGTTTACAGTTGTGAGTATGCGAAACAGCGACTATTCTTGTATTATTATTTATTAATTATTGTATTATTTCCCATATGAACAACTGCAAACCTACTTTTGCCCCACTCTGTACATGGAGAATAAAATCAAGAACAAAACAAGGGGTCCGTCTTGGAGAGTTTAAGCTCTGGCAGGAGGTGGCAATGAAAAGCCACCATGGAAAGACAAGCAAGAGGTGACGTGTCTACACTACTGAGCCAGCACGTTTTCTTACACTTAGTACGTATTTAATAAATCCTTAAAATTAATTAGTCAAACAACCTAGGGACTACTTAATAATACTTAATCATTTTATAATTTAATCACATAATCTCTGTTCATCTTCTCTCTCCTCATAAAAATACCACATGGGGTACGTTTTTAAGTCGACTTTCTGAGAATTTGGCAAGATTCCTTAAAACACCTAGAGATGTACACCAAACCCCAGGTGGGAATCAGAAGACTTCTTAGATAAATAATTTTAGATGCTAAATGACTGCAAAGGAGATAGTTACATGCTCACTCTTAACTCAGGTCCTAAACTTCCTTTACTCTTCTCCAACAAAACCATATATCCCAATGTACGCATAGGATCGATCTCAGTTATAACAAATTACATGCATAATCTCGAATTGGAAACGTGAACTAGAATACAATAGAAGAGTAAAAGCAACTTTATAGGAATTTCTGAGGCTCCTGTGTCTGTTCAGCCACAGACAACACTGCACTGATTGAGTGGCTTCACCTTGGTAGAGTTGAAAAACACAGACTTTGTGGGCTAACCAGAGGAAAGTCCTATTTCTGGCCTTAGAGTCTCTGGAGTAGCAGGGCTTATTCTTGGCTCAACAGAGGGCACACAAAGACTGTCCCTGGAGCTGCTCTAATGGTCTCTCCCCTGACTCCCAAGTATGGCAGGTTGTGTCGCCTGCTGTGGGTGGGGAGAGGTGCCTGAGGGAACACATGCTGCCACAGCAAAGATCCACCTGGGAGGCCAGAAGGAAGAACATTGTTTGACAGCAGGGGGTTAGAAGCTGCCACTGAAGGGAGAGGTTTTCCATCATGTCTGCAGCCTGTCCTGACCCCAGAAGTGTTCCCTATGAAATGCCACCGGCTTGGGGCTCCCTGGTTGAAACTGCTGCTCCCTGTGGGTGAGGACTGTCCTGAAGCATGAAGGTGGGGAAGGCAGAGAGGTCCTGCTCTCAGCTCTCAAACCCAGGAAGCATCTTTGGTCAGCTAACTGCCTATCTTACCCACCCCTGCCCCCAACCATCACTGCCCTCTGTGCAGCTCCTGATCTGCAAGAGCCAGAGGAGGCGGCTTTTCCTGGAGGTGTAACAGCTAAAGTGGAGAAAAGGCTGAGCCAGCAGACCTAAAGGGCAGTAGCCTGAGTCCCACATAGACATGCACGATAGTGAAGTCAGCATTTTAAAGCAGGAGCATGCCCACCACCACGGAGGGTGCAGCAATAGTAGCCAACTCTGTAGTCACAAGCTCTGACACTGCCTTGAAGTGCACATCCCTGAGGTTTGTTATTACTATTATGAATTGTGACTGCCAAGTTGCTGCTCATTCATCACTTATCAAGTGTCTCCATGCGCTGTGATGAGTGCTGGGAGAACAAGCTAGAACACATCCACCATGGCCCCTACCTGTATGGGCTGTCACCTGAAGAGGGATATGTAGGCAGCAGGCAGGATGAGGAAGTGATGGTGCTCTAGAAAGCATAGGAGGGCAGCACCTTGCAAAAACTTGGAGATTAGGGAAGGCCTCCTAGATGAAGTGCCCTGCAAGCTAAGAACTGAAAGACAAACGGAGGTGAGTCCAATGAAAGCCAGCAGGGCCAAGGGCTGGGGCAGTTGTCATCAAGCTGTGGGTGCTACTACATAGTCCATGAACAGGCCCTCCAGAAAAGGAGCTTTTGGCAGGCAGAGGTGAAGGATGAAGTAAGTTTAGTGTGGTTGGAACAGAGAATGTGTGTGGGGGAATGGCCAAAGATGACCTGGAGCCATGCAGGTGCTGTGTAGACCAGGTCCAAGAGTCTTTATGTTGGGGAAAATGGGGGTGGTGGGAAGAGTGGTGAGCAGGCTCAACGCTACCAGGGAACTGTGGCTACTAGCCAGTGGGTGTGAAGGAGTTAGGGAACATGGGAGTCAGGAAGTTAATGGTGGAAATAGGAACCTACTGCCCCCTGGAGAGATGGGTAAGGACATGGCTTCTGCAGAGCAACCTCAGATTTAGATTCCACCATCTACTCACTGCATGACCTGGAGTAACATACCTCAGTGCTCTGCATCCCTGTTTCCTCATCGTGAGGTGAGGCTAAGGACTGGACTCACCCCACATGGCTCACGTGAGGATTAAACAATAACACACATAAAGGCTTTCCAACAATGCCTGGAACACAGTAGGAACTCAATAGCATTAGCTATTATTATCAGTGTGGATGTTTGACCTGCTTATCACTGGAGTCTTTTTGTTACTCCTTCTATGTGCAAAAGCATATGTGAAATGGTTAAATCAGTAATTGCTCCAAATTTGTTTCTAACTTGAATTTTTTTTAGGAAGCCCCTAATGACCAACTTGTACTGATGACACACTACTAGTGTTCCCAAGGTCGAATGTATATGTATGTGTCCATGGCAAGAAAAATTTGTAAAGAACTTGTTTTGTTTTTTTTAATTTAAAGAATTTATTTATTTATTTTTAGAGAGAGGGGAAGAGAGGGAGTCAAAGAGGGAGAGAAACATCAATGTGTGGTTGCCTCTCACACGGTCCCTACTGAGGACCTGGCCCGCAACCCAGGCATGTGCCCTGACTGGGAATCAAATTTGTGACCCTCTGGTTTACAGGCCGGCACTCAATCCACTGAGCCACACTAGCCAGGGCCAAATTAATTATATTTTTATTTATGCTTCAATATAAAGCTAAATTTAAAGTGAAACCTTTTGCCAAAACTGGAGGGACATCAGTATGATAAAGTAAGGCAGAGCTTAGCTGCCTGATGCTAAGGGCAGGGAAATGTATTAGGTCTGAGTGACTGAGTTCCAGCCTTGTCAAGTCTAAGTCAAGACAGTTTATAAGAGGTAAGGATTTAATGAGTAACCACACATGTGGATCCTGGGTCCAAGTTCATAAGAATGGTTCTTTAGGAGCAGGAGGTGAAAATAAGGCAGTTAAATTATTTATTTTGTTAACTATAATGTAAACAAGAGAATAATAAGATTTATTATATTTGTTCCTGATAATTCATTTTTAAAAAGATTTTATTTATTTATTTTTAGAGAGAAAGAAAGGAAGGGAGAAAGAGAGGGAAAGAAACATCAATGTGTGGTTGCCTGTCATGCACCCCCTAATAGGGACCTGGCCCACAATGCAGGCATGTGCCCTGACTGGGAATCGAACCAGCGACCCTTTGGTTCCCAGGCCCGCGCTCAATCCACTGAGCTACACCAGCCAGGGTTCCCTGGTAATTGATTTTAAATATCACCAGTATCTATGGCTTTTATCAGCTTAATTTTAGAGACTGAGGGGTGGAGTTACACAGTTCCCACTGGGTTTCTGTCTGATAGAGGAGCTTGACTCTGGCTGCTTGTTTCAAGAAGAGTAATGTGTTTAACATTCTTAAGCCTTCTTAAGTATATCATGAATTCTCTCAGGAAAAACTGTGTCTTGAACACAACTGGTGCTTAGTTTTGGTGAACTGAGTGTAATTGGAGTGAATGCCACGTCCAGTTTTAAAAAGAAAGACTATTCTGGACTCCTTTCTATACACAGTCTTTCTGTGGGATGCTTGCTTTGGAGTAAGATATCCTCAATCACCAAGAACCAAGAATCTGTATGTCAACTCAATGGAGAGAAGAGAATAATCAAGAAGAAAAGAATGTTTGGAGACACACCCTTGGGAACTAGCAGCATAATATAACAAATGCCTATAAGCTTGCATCACCAAGTGATTTGAAACAATAAAGATAGGAGAAGCAATCAGATTCGGCTAGTACATAATCTAAAAAGTGATTTCAGTTTGTACTGCAGTTTTCCTCAAACCCAGATCTGTAATGGCCGAGTGGCATGAGGATTATTTAAAGTCCAGGGGTGTCTAATCCGTGGCCGAGGGCTGCACACAGCCCAGGATGGCTATGAATGTGGCCCAACACAAAATCGTAAATTTACTTAAAATCTTTTTTTTCTCATCAGTTTTCATTAGTGTTTGTATATTTAATGTGTGGCCCAAGACAACTCTTCTTCCAGTGTGGCCCAGAGACACCAAAAGGTTGGATACACCTGTCAGTCAATAAGAAAAATAAAGATTAAAAGTGCAGCTTAGTCTTAACCTACCAAATAACTCAGGCATACAAAATTATATAGAGAGTATTTCTATTGCTCCTACTTAAGAAGATAAAAGGTTTTGGTGAAAAACAAACAAACAAACACTTTTTACCTGTTGACACTGAAACACCCTAGATGACTCGCAGTCCTTTCTACTCCTACATAAAACAACTAATCCTAAGAACTGATTCATCCTGGTTGTCCCAACATTTGACAACAAATCACAAGTTCCTACGGTAAATGGCTGGTGGTGACACTTAACCTCTTTCTAAAAAATGAAATCCCAAGCAATAAAATATGAGACAGATTTACTCAAGCAGGCGAAAGAAACTAAGGTGGGTACCATGCCTGATCTTCATTCAAACTTTAGCTGAACAAAACAAACTTTTAAAAGAACATACTTCCTCTCCCTCTTACTCCACCCTGCTACTGAAACAGGTGCTTTCTGCACTCAGGTCCCTCCCTCCACCAGTCAGTAATGGATAAATATGCTGCTGTCATGGCCAAATGAGTGGCCGAACAAACTCTTAGTGACCATGTCCCTGTGCACTGTCTTTAATTAAACATTTTTTAATTAAAAAAATATTTGTATTGATTTGAGAGAGGAAGAGCGAGAGAGAGAAACATTGACCCCTTGTTCAACCCATCCACACATTTACCAGTCAACCCCTGCACATGCCCTAAATAGGGATCAAACGCACAACCCCAGTGTAACAGGACAATGCTCCAACCAACTGAGGAGCCACCTGGCCAGGGCCACTGTCTTCTCACCTTCCATACTTGGCATTAATAAATACTACCCTGCTAAATGCTGCGTTGCTGAGTATTAACACTGTAAGATCCAGCAGTAACAAACTTCAGAGATCTGTTCCTCCCACCTCTAAAATATTCCCGAATTATGATTTAATGCCATGTGGCTTCACAGAAACAAAATCTTTGAAATACAACATTTGGCATACGCATGAACAGCCTACCAGGTAGTACATCATTCATTCATTTGCTCATTCACTCATTCACTTAGCCAACAAATTAAATATTTATTGAGTATTTACTGAGGGTTAGGATCTGGGTTAAGTGTTGAAAGAAATGGATAAGGAAAAAAGAATACTCCAATTTCAGAAATTGAGTGCAGATGAAAACTGTGACTTAAATATGCAACTTCAGTTTTCTCATTTATAAAAGGAAAATACTGGTTAAAAAAATTCTATCATCTCTTGGGAAATTGTGAGGATTACATGAGTTAATGCACATAAAAAGGGAAATGCAAAAGGGAGAGACAGTGCTTTACTTTAGGGAGTCTTCAGGAATACTCAGGAATAACTCAAAAGTAAATGGAGGAAGGCCATGAAGTAATGCTCACAAAAATTAAACATGAGAGTGGAAGGGTGGCAGTAAATGGCAGTAAACATGAGAGTGGAAGGACGGCAGTGAAAAAGAGAAACGACTAGGTGATGACGCACATCTACAAGAAGAGAGAATTACATGAATTCAATAATATGTGCTCATAGGATGTTCAAAAGTGGCCAAAGGCATTTTATGGTGTTAGAAAACAAAAGAAAAATGAAGGTCCATGATAATTATCTTAGAATAACATAATATAACAGAGTTTGAATAATCATAAGAGGCTATACAATGAGAGAGCTAGAAGGAAAGGTGTTGGGAACTAAAACAGACTAACAACTAATAAATTGTTATTCACCAAATGATAACATGGAATGCCATCAGACAAAAAAGATACGTCAGGTTACACCTAAAGCAGATACAAGGGGAGTCATAGATGTATTCTTTTCTCTAAAGAACTAAAGAAATAATAGTTAATTTTAAGTTTTTAATAATTAAACTAATAGCTTAAAATTACTACTTAATTTTTAAAAGATTGTATTTATTTTAGAGAGGGGAAGGGAGGGAGAAAGAAAGGGTGAGAAACATCAATCGGTTGCCTACTGCACATGCCCCAACCGGAGACCAAACCCTCAGCCCAGGCACATGCCCTGACTTGGAATTGAACTGGCAACTTGCAGGACTATACCCAACCAACTGAGCCACACCAGTCAGGGTTAAAAATTACTACTTAATTTTAAGAGTTGAAAATTTAAATACAAAACACAGACAATGGAAAATAGATTCTAGAAAAAGGATAAATAAAAAACAATTTCAAATCTGGGAATAGGTGGCAGCTAAATAATTAAAAACTAAAACCAAAAAAGAGAAGACATTGAACAGAAATAAAGCTATATGATGCTAAGTAAAGGGAGCCAGTCACAAAAGGCCACACACTATATGATTCTATTTATATGAAATGTCTAGAATAGGCAAATCCATAGAGACAGAAAGTGGACTAGTAGTTGCTAGAGGTTTGGGAGGTAGGGGGATGGGAAGCAACTGGTAATGGGTACAGGGTTTCTTTTTGGGGCGATGAAAGTGTTCTAAAATTAGATGGTGTCACCATCTATCACCAGTTGCCCAACTCTGTGAATCTATGAAAAACCACTGAATTGTATACTGTAGAGGAATGAATTATATACAATAGTATGTGAATTATACCTCAATCAAGCTGCCCTATTGAAAAAGAGAAAAAATGGCCCTGACTAGTGTGGTTCAGTTGTTTGGGGTTTGTCCCACAAAACAAAAAGTCGCTAGTTCAATTCCTGGTCAGGGCACATGCCTAGGTTGTGGGTTGTAGGTTTGGGTGCATACAAGAGGCAACCAGTTGATGTTTCTCTTTTACATTGACGTTTCTCTCTCTCCCTCCCTTCCCCTCTTATCTAAAATATAAATAAATAAATATTTTTTAAAAGAGAAAAAATAAAGCTATGAGAACTGCAACAACAGTTCTCAAATTCAGAGAAGAAATAAAATAAATATGATAAGAAATATGCTATCATTGGGAATTCAAGGTAAAGGAATGGACAGTGGCAGGTAAAAGAAAAAATATTAAAAATAAAGGTTTGGAAATAGATAATGTGGTAGAGCTAGGATGGAAAAACATATAAGTAAGAAATTAAGGCTAAATAACCTTGAAGAACTAAAAATTCAACATGGCCAGAGTTCAGAAGTCTGGGAAAAATCAAACAAAAGTTTGACCTTCACAAAATATCTCCAAGAATCATCAAATTATTGCAATTCTCAGTGCTGCAATCTAGTCCAAAAGAGCTGGGATGATGCCCAAGATGTCTTCTTAGATTGCCAACCCGATTCCCCACGATGACAAGAGTTCACCAGACAGCACAGCAAGGCTGCCTGAGTGTCACGCCTGCCTCTTTACCTCCACAAGGCAGACGTCTCAAGCCTTCCCTGGCTGCCTTGAACACTGCTGTTTCCTTCTCATCCACAAGGACATTTATTTGCAAAGCCATCTTCCTCTGATGCAGAGGAAGTGCTACACACATTGACACTTCCTGTGAGCATCTTCAGCCAACCTCACCCTCCCTCACAAGGAAACTTCATATTACACAAAGCAAAATACAAAATTCTTATAATTCCTGACTGGCTTTTCCTGGGTGTAGCCACACCAGCACCTTCACTACCTGTTACTTCGTGGAAATGTTTATCCCGGCTTCTGGCTTGCTCCCAAATCACACTTCTAGCACAGTCACAAGCTTGCTGTGAATTTCACTTTTCAAGTCAACCAGTTTTCAACCACAGTTAAGCCTTTCTCGCTTCTGATGAGTGTTTTACACATTGGCTGGAGCACTAACTGAGACAGTTCCTCAGACTGCATTTTCTTGTTCTCATAGAGCACATGGCAGACTTGCTCAAGCCAATAACTGAGAAACTAAAATAATCTATTTTCTGATCAAGAAACAGTATCTTCTTAGATATCTCCTATTTCTCCAATTTCATTTCAGCACTAGAGGAGGTCTTTCTACTTTAGACCTTTTGTAAAATAATCAAAGTTGTGTTTATGTGGTACAGTGTTTTTGTAAAAATGATTTTTTACGTAAATCCTCACCTGAGGGATATGTTCACTGACTAGAGAGAGACAGGAAGGGAGAGAAAGAGAAGCATCGATTTGTTGTTCCACTTGTTTATGCATGCATTAGTTGTTGCTTATATGTGCCCCGACCAGGTATCCAACCCATAACCTTGACATATGCTCCAACTAATTGAGCTACCTGGCCAAGACCTGTGTGATATGTTTTTAATAACCTTAAAAGTGTTGCCTGGTATTTGACAAGAAGTCAAGAGAGGGGCCAACTCCGGAGGTCACCGGCTGAGTGATTCACTCTCTCATGCTGGCCTCACACTGCATGGCATGAGGCTGTAATTTATGCCTCAAGAAAATCACAACCATGTCATAGACCCTCACGTAAGCAAACCTGAAAGCAAAACCAAGGCAGTGAGTAGTGAGTGCCCATATGTGAGAAGAGGACAAAAGAGGGGGTTGTGGGGCACATCAACATACAGAGGTGTGACTTAAAAAACTGACCTGGTGCTGCAGTCCACAGCCTCTCATAAAAAGGGGGGACGAGCCAGGGCCAAGCGGCTCAGCTGGTTGGAGCACTGTCCCCGTGCACCAAAAGGCTGCGGGTTCAGTCACCCAGGGCGCATACAGGAGGCAGCCAATCGATGCTTCTCTCTCACATCGATGTTTCTCTCTCTCCCTACCTTTCTAAAATCTATAAACTTATCCTCAGGGGGAGGATTTAAAAAAAGGGGGATGAGTCTTCAGAAACTCCCTTGTCTTAGAATGGAAAGTGGGGGTCTGCTACAGACACTAAAGGACAGATGGAAATGGACAGAAAGCCCGTACATTCAAACCTCCTGGGAAGGAAAGTTCCAAAGCCTCCACCTGCTCAGTAGAGGTGCTGTCTCCAAACAAGGCAGACAAGTACTTGGGAGAAAGGAAGATATGAAGAGTGCTAAGAAACGAGAAAGAAACAAAGTGTTATTCTGAACACCACTAGACTACTCTAAGAACGCAGAAATACATGGTCTGAGGATCTAACGTAGCTGACAACATGTATTATACAACTGAAATTTGCTCAGAGAATAGAGCTTAAATGTTCTCTCTCACACACAAAGAAGTGCAATGCGAGTGATGGCTGTGAACTGCCTCACTTTTCAAGTCAGTTTTCAACTCACATCAAGGTTTTTTCTTTTGATGAGTGTTTTGCCTAAGTGTTACTAGATGGAGGAATCCTTTCACGATGCCTACGTATATCAAATCACAAAGTACTCTTTAAATATCTTACACTTTTATTTGTCAATTACACCTCAGTAAAGTTGAAAAATTAATTTAAAAAAATACAAAGATACACTGGGGCATTTGAGCCACGCAGACTGCGGCGCAGTTGGACGGCTGGGCAGGCAGCAGTGGCACAGCGCTCAACGCACACCAAGCCGCAGCGGCAGAGGCACCCGTCACCCCTCTGCTCTTCCTCTCTTCACTGGCACCATGGCAGATCTGCTGGCAGGATAACAGGTCATCAAGTTCAAGGAAGGTTTCTCCCTATTTGACAAGGATGGTGATGGTACCACCACAACAAAGGAACGTGGCATTGTCATGACGTCCCTGGGTCAGAACCCAGCAGAAGCCAAATTGCAGGACATGGTCAATGAAGTGCATGCTGATGGTAATGGCATCATTGGCTTCCCAGAATTTTTTAATATGGTGGCTAGAAAAATGAAAGATACAGACACAGTGAAGAAGAAACTTGCGAGGCATTCTGAGTCTTTGACAAGGATGGCAATGGCTACATCAGTGTGGCAGAACTAGGTCATGCCACATCACACACTTAGGAGAAAAACTAACAGATGAAAAAGTAAATGAAATGATCAGAGAAGCAGATATTGATAGAAGTGGACAAATCAACAACAAAGAATTCATACAGATGATGACTACAAAATGAAGAGCTACTTTCAAATCCTTCCCCTCCTCAGAAGAATCAAACTGAATATTTTACTTACTTCTTGCAAGAAAAATCATTTACTTTCTGTTTCTATATAGCAAAACTGAATGTCAAAAGTACCTTCTTTCCATACACAAAAAATCTGCATGCATTGGTTGGTGGTTGTGTCCCCTAAAGATCAAGCTGCCCATTATTAGTCTTACAATATAAATACTTGTACTACCTTAACAGTAAGGAAGCACTTAGTGGACTCCTTGCAGTTCTATTTGCTAATGATTAATAAACTGTTTGGGATGGCCAGTTTTTCATGCATGCAGCTTGACAATTGAGCAGTCAGGGATTTGTATTAAAAACAGAAAATGAAAAAAATGAATTCAAAATTTATTCAAATGGGTTCTAGTTCAATTTGTTAGTATGAATGGTCATAGCTGGTTTGCTGAAAGCAAACACATTTAAAATTGGTTTACCTCAGGGTGTGTGTAGAAAAATGGGTGAAGGATAAACTCTCTAGATGTAGCCCTACTAGCAGGATAGTCCTCTTGTACTTCCATGTGCCCCAACCATGTGGCACACCCTGGGGGCATGCCCACGTTGGTTTAGTATTGTCTGCATTTTACTAATGGGAGTCAGACTGTCAATTCACACAGATATTTTAAAAAAAACTTTTACCAGGGGAGCAGCATCTTTGGGCTCTCTGTTTTTAAAACCCTCTGAACCATGACTTGAAGCCAGCAGAGATGGGCTGTGGCTGTGGACTTCAGCACGGCCATCAACATTGCTGTTCAACAAACTGACAGTAAGCAGACGGGAGGTGGGAGGGGACAACAGGGAGAAAAGGAGGAAGGGTTGTCAAGGGACACGGACAAAGCCAAAGGCGGGTAGGATCGAGGGTGGGAGGTGGGGATGGCTGGTGTGGGGGCAGAAATGGAGACAACTGTACTTGAACAACAATAAAAAAGAAATAAAAAGAAAAAGCATTGCTGTTCAAGAAATTACAATTTACATCCATTACAGGTTGTAAATGCTTGCCTTTTTATTCTTTCCAAAACAAAAAAAAAGACTATTAACTTTAAAAATACACCAAAATATTAATAGAATAATAGCATTATGAAAACACTGACTTTCTATATTAGAAATTTTCTCATTTATTTTCACTTTCTATATTAGGTATTCTTATTTACTTTATGTCTTAAAGAAGCATGAATTTTTAATCGATTGCAAAATTTTAGACATAGAAATATGTAAGGATAAATACGCTGAAGACTCGTGGTCCCACCTAAGAAACAAAGTGCCACCTGTAGTGTCCCGGTTCCCTGTGGGCCTTTCCCCATTGCAAGCCCTTCTCCCCCACGGAGTGAGTGACTCTCTGAGTGCCACTGCCATGTCGCTCCTCCCCATACATTGCTTTAGGTTTTCACTACACATATATACGTAATGCTAAACAATATACAACATTAATTTGTTTTTTAAAATTTGCATATATGACATCATTTTACAAGTATTCTTCAGAAAGTTGCTTTTTTTTTTGCCTAGCATTATGTTTGAGATTAATTCGTATTCATCCATGTGTGATCTTCAGTCATTTTTAAAAACTATTAAGTTTTCCACAATTATACATTTCAAAAATGAAAACTAAAAGTTTTAAGTTAATTACCAACTATGTACTCTGTATTCTATTAAAAATAAGAAATATGAGAAATAGGGTAAAGATATACTTAACACAAAAACAGCACTGATTCAAAGAATATGTCATAAGCATAAATTTAAGAAAGAAATGGAATTTATAGAAACCAGTAAAAAAAAAATTAAGAGAGGCTCTGGATGGTGTGGCTCAGGATTGAGTGCCAGCCTGCGAACTAAAGAATCATTGGTTCAATTCCCAGTCAGGGCACGTGCCTGGGTTGCAGGCCAGGTCCCCAGGAGGGGAAGAGGGAGAGGTAACCACACATTGATGTTTCTCTCTCTTCCCCTCTCTCTAAGAATAAGTGAATAAAAAAACCTCTAAAAAAATTAGAGGAGCTCAGGGGTGAAAGAAAAATTGCTTAAAAAATATGAAGAAATCAGCCCTAACAGGTGTGGCTCAATTGGTTGGGGTTTGTCCCACAAAGCAAAACGTCAATTGGTTTTATTCCTGGTCAGGGCACACTCCTAGGTTGGGGGTTTGGTCCCTGATTGGAGCAAGTACAAGAGGCACCCAATCAATGTTTCTTTCTCTCTCTTTCTCTCTCCCTTCCCGTCTTTCTAAAATAAATAAATAAGCATCTAAATAAATAAATAAAAATTTTTAAAAAGTCAAAGAAATCAAACTCAGGGAAGGTGGCAGGCCAGGCACCACAAAACCACATGAAAATGGAAGAACCTAAATATAGAAATAAAATAAAAGGTATACTTTGCCCAGGGCTGAGTGCTAGCAGAAGTATAGAAAGTGAATGTTTTCTATTTTCCTATTGTCCTGTTAATATTTTGGTGTATTTCTGTATGTTTCTTTTTTAATTAATTTTTCAGCTTTATTGAGGTATAATTGACAAATAAAATTGTAAGACAGTCAAAGTATACATAGAATAAAAGGAGGTCTTCAAATTATAAGTTAACAAGGCTGAGATGTAACAACTCCATTATCCCTTGTTAAGGAAATCCTCATGACTGCTGTAGATTTAGGGCAACATGTCTGCCATTTACTACAATTAAAAAATGGAGAGAAGGTCCCATGGAACAGGTCCCATGGAACAGATCAGGACCGGGCTGACTCATGGCCAGGGAGGAGCAGATATCAACCTAATTGACCCACTGAGCAACAGGGCTTGGCCCTAATATTTCAGCCATACACAGCTAGGCTTGGAGGACTGTGAGAGGTGGAACCAAAGGAGAAAGTTCCAAGTGGTTCCAGAAAACTGGACAGGCTTTCATCAAACCTCTGAAAGCAACTGTAAGTGATGAGATAATATAGGAAGTGGGTTACTCGAGTGTATAAAGAATCTAGACCTGGGCTGTTCAAGAGAAATTTCTGTGAAAATGGAAATGATGTGCCATAATGTTAGCTATTAGTTCAGTAGCCACTAGCCACATGTGGCTACTGAGTACTTGAAATGTGGTTATATGAGTGAAGATAAAAATTTCTAATATTTTTTGTTGTCACTTAAATTTTAAATAGCTATAAGTGGCTAACTGCTATCCTGTTGAGCAATAACAATCTAGACCCTCCTTATTGGAGGAAATCAGCGACAGAAAGATCTTTCGTATCTTTACTAAATAGAGAAGAGGTATAAGAACTACTAAAAGAAGCCCTGGCTGGCGTAGCTCAGTGGATTGAGCGTGGGCTGGGAACCAAATGGTCCCGGTTCGATTCCCAGTCAGGGCACATGCCTGGGTTGTAGGACAGGTCCCCAGTGAGGGCCATTTGAGAGGCAACCATACATTGCTGTTTCTCTTCCTCTCTTTCTCCCTCCTTTCCCCTCTCTCTAAAAAATAAATAAATAAAATCTTAAAAAAAAAAAGAACTACTAAAAGAAGAATGTGTGGGATAAAGAGGAAAACTAAATGTGAAGCCAGTAAGTATTAACTTTCATTTATTATGGAGGATATTTAGTAGCAAGTACAAAGACAGTTACCATGCATGCTAATAGCAGGAACAGCTGATTATAATCCAATTAAAAAATGGGCAGAGGATCTGAATAGACATTTCTCCAAAAAGGGCATACAGATGGCCAAAAGACATATGAAAAGATGTACAACGTCTTGTACAAAGAAATGCAAATCAAAACCACAATGAGATATCGCCTTAGACCTCTTAAAATGGCTACTATCAATAAATCCACAAATGACAAGTGTTGGCAATGATGTGGACAAAAGGGAACCCTCATGCAGTGTTGGTGGGAATGCAAATTGGTACAGCCACTGTGGAAGATACTATGGTCTTTACTCAAAAAATTAAAATTGGAACAACCTTATGACCCAGTGATTCCACTCTGGGGACTTATTCAAAGAAACACAAATACTAATTCAAATACACACACACACACACACACACACACACACACACACACACACACACCCCTATGTTCATTGCAGCATCATTTATAACAGCCAAGATATGGAAGCAACCCAAGTGCCCATCAATAAACAAGTGAATAAAAAAAGTTGTGATACACACACAAACTCATACAGGAATGTTATTCAGCCATAAAAACGAATCTTACCATTTTCGACAGCATGTAGAGACCTAGAGGGTATTACAGTCGTCCCTCGCTATATCACAGTTCACTTATTGCGGCTTCACTGTATCGCGGGTTTTTAAAAACAATATATCTAGTTCTGTATCGCGGAGTTTTTGCTACATTGAGGGATTAAAATTACATAGGTTTAAGAGTGTAGGAAGTGTTTAAGAGCATATGAAGTGTTTATAAGAGTGTGGGAAAGTTTAACAAGAGAGTGGGAAAGGTTTATAGGAGTGTGGGAAGGGTTTATAAAGCCTTAAAATATATATAAATAATAAAATAAATATAACGCTGCTACTTCGCGGATTTTCACCTGTCGCGGGGGGTCTCTGGAACATAACTCCCGCGAAAGGTGAGGGATCACTGTAAACTCAGTGAAATAGTCACTTAGAGAAAGACACCATAGGATTTCACTTATACATGGAATCTAAAGAACAAAACAAACAAACAAAACTGAAACAGACTCATAGACACAAAGAGTGAACTGGGGTTGCCAGAGGGTCAGGGGACTGGGTAAAAAAGGTGAAGGGATTAAGAAGTACAAATTGGTAGTTACAAAATATTCAATAGGGATGTGAAGTACAGCATAAGGAATATAGTCAATAATATTGCAATAACTATGTATGATGCCAGGCGGGTACTGAAAATAACAGGTGGAACACTTTTAAAGTGTATGACGGCTTAACCACTGTGCTGTACAATCCAGAGGTACCCAATCTGCAGCCCCTGAGCTACATGCAGCTCAGGATGGCAATGAATGAGGCCCAACACAAAACCATAAATTTACTTAAAACATTATAGGATTTTTTTGTGATTACATGTCATAATGTATTCAATATATAGCCCAAGACAACTCTTTTTCTTCCAGAGTAGCCCAGAGATGACAAAAGGTTGGACACCCTGAAAAACCAATACAAAATAATATTGAAAGTAAACTATAATTAAAAAATAAAAAAAATAGATATTCCAACAAACAATAAGGAAGATAATCTCTAAAAATAAGAAAACAGGAGAGCTTGGAAACGTTAAATATTTCCCAAAACTACTTAAAATGGGTTGAAAATTGGTTTAAAAGTTCAATTCAGGACTTTTGGTCAAGATAGAAGCGTAGGTATACACATCTTGCCTCCTCACACAACTACAGAAAAAATTACAATGAAACTACAAAACAAATATCACTAAGAATTGTCAGAAAATCAAGCTGTATGGAAGTCTGAAAAACAAGGATTTAAAGAAACCAGAGTCATCGTGATAGGTAGGAAGGGTGGAGACACAAAAATGAACAGACAGGCGCAGAGTGGTGTGGAGACATGGAATGGATGGTCCCACATTCACATGTGGTGGATAAAAATTGGGAGGGATACCTTGGGAGGAAGGGATCCCAGCCCCATAACAGATAACACAGCACAGGGTTCCAGTGCCAAAAAGAAAGTCCCCATAACTTCTGGCTGTAAAAACCGGTGGGGGTTGGGGTGGCAGAGAAGCTGCGGGATTCTCAAGAGACTCCTCTTACAGGGCCCACAATGGACTTAGGACTTACACAGATTCAACCCCCCTGGGATTCAGCACCAGAGCAACAGTTGGAAGGGCACCAGTGGCATATGGGGCAAAATTGAAGTGACTGGCAACAGGGCAATTGCTAGGAGACAGTTTCCTCCTGGGAAAAATCTAGAGGCCAAGCAGCAGCCAATGTTCCCTCTCTGAGCCCTCCTCAACACAGATCCACAGAGCAGTGACATGGATTGCCCTACCCTGGCTATTACCTAAGTCTCCACCCCATACAAATTAAAGGTGTGCTCTTCTACATAGGCCATGGTACTAAGACAGGGAGTCAAACCGGCTTCTACCTACCACACAGAAAGGAACACAGGGAGGCTGCCAAAATGAGGAGACAAAGAAATATGGCCCAAATCAAAGAACAGAACAAAACTCCAGAAAAAGAACTAAGTGAAATAGAGATAAGCAACCTATCAGATGTAGAGTTCAAAACACTGGTTATCAGGATGCTCCAGGAACTCACAGGGTACTTCAACAGCATAAAGAAGACCCAGGCAGAAATGAAGGTTACATTAAGAGAAGTACAGAAAAATCTATAGGAAACCAATAGTGGAGGGGATGAAGGCAAGAATCAAATCAATGACGTAGAACATAGGGAAGAAAACAGGCATTCAATCAGAACAGCATGAAGAAAACAGAATTCTAAAAGCTGAGGATAAGCTAAGAAGCCTCTGTGACATCTTCAAACGTACCAACATCTGAATCATAGGGGTGCCAGAAGGAGAAGAGAAAGAGCAAGAAACTGAAAACTTAAAAAATAATGAAAGAAAACTTTCCTAATTTGATGAAGGGAATAGACATATATGTCCAGGAAGCACAGAGTCCCAAACAAGATGGACGCAAAGAGGACCACACCAAGAAGCATCATAATTAAAATGTCAAAGGTCAAAGATAAAGAGAGACTCTTAAAAGCTGTGAGAGAAAAGTAGAGCAGTTACCTACACAGGAGTTCCCATAAGACTGTCAGCTGATTTCTCAAAAGATACTGTGAAGGCTAGAAGGGACTGGCAAGAAGTATTCATAGTGATGAAAAGCAAAGATCTACAACGTAGATTACTCTATCCAGCAAAGCTATAATTTAGAATTGAATGGCAGATAAAATGCTTCCTAGACAAAGTAAAACTAAAGGAGTTTATCATCATTAAGCCATTATTATATGAAATGTTAAAGGGAATTATATAAGAAAAAGAAGAAAATAAAAACTATGAATAGTAAAATGACAATAAATTCACAACTATGAACAATTTGAATCTACAAAAACAAACTAAGCAAGCAGAACAGAATCAGAATCGTAGATATGGAAATCATTTGGAAGGTTATCAGTTAGGAAAGGAGGAGAATGGGGGAAAAGGTACAGGGATTAAGAAGTACAAATTGGTAGGTACAGAATAGACAGTGGGATGTTAAGAACAGTATAGGAAATGGAGTAGCCAAAGAACTTATACGTATGACCCATGGACATGAACTAACAGGGGACTGCTGGAAGAAATGGGGGTCCAGGTGGAGGGGGGCAAAGGGGGAAAACTGGGACAACAGTAACAGCATAATCAATAAAACATATTTTTAAAAAGTCTAATTCAGAGCCAATCTGTACAAAGCTCAACCTTGCTTGACATATACTATTCCTTAAAATGTTTTAAATGTGAATATGTATAAGCTATGCCATATTTTCCACTTTTTAATCCCTTAAATTTTACTATATGATACCTAAAAGCAGTTTGTAAACTGAACACCGAACTCTCTGATCTTTCACACACATTAAAAGCAACACATGTAGTAAAACACATGACTGAACAAATTACCATTTCGTGGGGGTTCTCTCTGACTCCATGGAGCTTGAATGTTTAACTAGGCACACAGCCACAATGCTAATAGGATTTGGCACAAACTGATGAAGCCAGGGCAGGGAAAGGTGTTTCAGGAGCAGTATCATTGTACTGCCCCTTTTGCTAAGGCCTCAGCCATGGGCAAAACTGAAAAGCAGGTAAACTCACTCTAGTCACCTTGTGCCAACTTCTCTCCTTCTGCCCCTCGAGGATCCCACTGCCTCCAGGGCCCCCTCTCTCCTGCCAACTTACTGTCAGAATGTCTACAGCAGTCCATGTGATCTCGGGTCTTATGAGCACTGTGAAATCACAAGTGATGTGGTGCTGAGAGCACCAGGGGCCACACCCTGCCCATACTTCTACAGGCTACCAGTAGTCAAGGAATTCAGGCCAGCAGCTGGCTGACATAAATTGTGCCTTCCTAAATACAGGTGACAATATCGGGTCCCCCAGTGATCCCAGAAATTCCTGCATCACCAACACCCAAAGTATCTGCCAAGCACTGCATGATGGTGTCTCCATGCCAAAGTGGCAGGTCCCAGTGGCAAGCTCTGCCTCCTCTGGGGATCATCATGAATCATGACATTCCTGTTGGTTCCTTTTAATTCCTTTAAATCCCGAGGACCCATAATAACACCTTCTGGAAACCAGAGGGTGAACCACGGGTCCTCAACCTGATCAGACTCAATGACTTCTTTTTATTACACTTTTATTACACACATAATTTGTAACGCTATCTTTACCCTCCTGAATAAAATTAAATTCATGGACAATATCAAACATTTCATCACTGAAACCATCAAAAACACCTCTGACAATTTCCCAAACACCCCTCCATGTAGCCTTTCATCAAGATGCCTTATGATACACAAGTGGGTGTCTGGCAAAGGCAGGGGCATGTCACAGCCCCCACGCTCTCAGAGCAGCTGTAAGTCCCCATAGACCTCTACCCATCTTATTCCCTCCCAAGAGAGAAACATTTCGAAGGATATCTGAAGTATTCAAGAATCCACAATGTTCTATGTGTATATCTATGCTGTAATTATATATATAACAAATTAATTTTTGTGTATATATCTGCAGCAATTTAAAAGAAAAAGATTTCATGAAGACTTCTGGGCAAGATGCTGGCATGGGCAGACATGGCTCACCCCTTTGCACAACCACAGCAAAGTTACAACTAAAATATACAACCATCATTCAGAACCACTAGATATCTGGTTAAATGGAAGTCTGACAACTATAAAATTGAGATGAACATAAGTCTGATAACTATGGAATTAAAGAAATCACATCCATTAATACTTGTAAGAAGGACAAAGACAAGGAATGGGTTAATTCAACATCAACGTGTGATGGATAAAAATCTGGGAGGGATACCTCAGGAGTGAGGAGTTCCAGCCCCACACCAGGCCCCTCAGCATGGGGTTCCAGTGCTGCGAAGATAAGTCCCCACAACTTCTCGCTGCAAAAAATAGCAGGGATTGAGTCGGTGGAAGAAACTTCTGGAATCCCAAGCAGTTCCTCTTAAAGAACCCACATATGGACTCACTTACTCAGACTCACTACATTTGAGCTCCAGCACCAGGGTAGCAGCTTGAATGGCATCAGTGGTATACAGGGAGAAACTGAAGTGTCTGGTATCAAGGCAAGCAGAAGCCATTGTCTGTTTTCTAAACCCTTCCCCCACAGAGCCAGCAAGCTGGGGCCATATCTGAGACTTCATCAACCTGGCTAACATCATTTTACCTGCCTTGGAGATCCCCAGAGACTCTGCCCCAACTTACAGACCCACCCAAGCAGCTTTTCCTTAAGAGTGGCTGGTCTTGGCTCCTAAATCCTATCAAACAAGCAACAGCTGGCTTCAGTGAGCCCTAGCAGGAGCCAGATTAGATTCACAGCTTGGCTTTGCCTGGGAATCCCCAAGTCCAGCACAAGTAGCAGCCATCTCAGATTGCTTTACAGCTCAGGCAGGGTGCCCGAGGCATAACACAGGTGGAGGCTGCTCTTGGCCTGTACCACCTGGGAAACCTCAGGGCCAGCTCACCCAGTGGACAGCTACAGACCATGTCAGAGCACTGACCCTGACCCTGCACAGTTGATCCTCCACAGAAGGCAGAGGTTGGTGGTCAGTGGTCACAGCCAGTCCTTGCAGCTGACTGGTCTGGGTAAATCCCTCCAACTGACCTGGCAACAGCAATCAAGGCTCAACTACAAGAGGAGGGTGCACTCAACCCACACAAAGGGTGCACCTTGAGTACCCAGCTTGGGTGATAAGGGAGGCTCTGCTACTGGACCCAACAGAACACCTACTACATTAGACTACACTACCAAGAAACAGAGTCAAAGCAGCTCTACCTAATACATAGAAACAAACACAGGGAGGCTGACAAAGTGAGGAGACAAAGAAACATGGCCCAAATGAAAGAACAGATGAAAATTCCAGAGAAAGAGCTAAACGAAATGGAGATAAGCAATCTATCAGATGCAGAGCTCAAAACACTGGCTATAAGGATGCTCAATGAACTTAGTGAGGACCTCAACAGCATAAAAAAGATCCAGTTAGAAACAAATGATAGACTAATTAAAATAAAGAACAATTTACAGGGAAATAACAGTAGAGTGAATGAAGCTGAGAATCAAATCAATGATTTGGAACATAAGGAACCAAAAAACAATCAATCAGAACAACAAGAAGAAAAGAGAAACCAAAAAAATGTGGATAATGTAAGCAATCTCTAGGACAACTTCAAGAAGTCCAACATTCACATCATAGGGATGCCAGAAGAGAAAAAGCAAGAAATTGGAAATCTATTTGAAAAAATGATGAAAGAAAACTTCCTGAATTTGGTGAAGGAAATACACATGCAAGTTCAGGAAGCAGAGAGAGTCCCAAACAAGATGGATGCATAGAGGCCCACTCCAAGATACATCATAACTAAAATGCCAAAGGTTAAAGATAAAGAGAGAATCTTAAAAGCAGCAGGAGAAAAGAAGTTAGTTACCTACAGGGGAGTTTCCATAAGACCATCTGCTGATTTCTCAAAAGACCTTTGCAGGTTAGAAGGGATTGGCAAGAAATATTCAAAGTCATGAAAAGCAAGGACCTACAGCCAAGATTACTGTACCCATCAAAGATATCATTTAGAATCAAAGGGCAGATGAAGAGCTTCCCAAACAAGAAAATAACTAAAGGAGTTCATCATCACCAAATCACTATTAAATGAAATGTCAAATAGACTTTTTTAAGAAAAAGAAGATGATCAAAACTATGAACAATTAAATGGCAATAAATACATATCTATCAACAATTGAATCTAAAAAACAAACCTAAGCAAACAAGAAGAACAGAGACAGAATCATGGACACCAAGAAAGTTCTGATGGTTGCCAGATGGGAAAGGGTGAGGGGGAATGGGTGAAGAGGAAAGAAGATTATGAAGTACAAATAGGTAGTTACAGAGTAGCCATGAGGATATAAAGTACAGTATAGGAAATGGACTAGCCAAAGAACTTATATGCATGATCCATGAACATGAACGATGGTGTGCGGATTGCCTGAGGGTGTGCTGGGTGAAGGACAAAGTGAGAAAAATCAGGACTATAATAGCATAATCAATAAAATATAATTTAAAAAAGAAATATTTAAAATTAAGATCTTCAAAAATGTATTTACCAAAATATATGTAAATAAATTGACTATATCTTTAAAAAATGAAATAAAAAGATTTCTTAACTTATTCTATTCATTCTTTCAATAGATAATGAGCTCCTAAAATCTGCCAAGATTGAAGGCAGGTCTATTATAAATGCTAAAAATATCTAATATTTGACTATGTCTTACTAATGTTAGTGCCCACAAATACTTAGATCAAGAACTAGCACAAAGGGCATTCAAATATGTGAGGAACCAAATCACATCTCTGCAACAGTGGTCCACTTGCAAGCAGCATGAACATCAAGGAAGGGCAGAATGAAGCACTGCACATACTGGGAAATTCTCTAGAGAACTGAATTACATAGTTAACTCTCCTTACACAATAAGGAACAAGGAATTATTTGTTTATTGATTCTATCTGAATACTAGCTATATGCTAAGCTAGACACTATGAAAAAACTACGAGCATGATATTCACCGTCCCTGACTCAATGAAACTAGATTAAATAATTGCACTAATCACCACCTGTGAATAAGGCCCATAAAAAAAACTAAAGGTTTCTGCAACAGAGAACAGTTGTTAGTGGGGAGCTACTTTGGATATGGGAGCCAGGGAAGGCCTCAAAGAACTGGTGTTGAAGTGATGAGAAAGAGCTGATTATCACTGGATAGAGGGATTGGTGTGTGTGGAAAAGATCGTCATGTCTTCACCTGGCTGAAAGAGGGAGTAAGTGTGGCATTTTCCATCAAGAACATTCTGAGCTATGTGCTAGGCCTGTGGAAGGCAGAGCTTTAAGCATGGGAGTGCACACAATCCTATATTCTCTTTCTTTTTTTTCTTTTTTGCATTTTAATTTTTAAGAACTTTTTAATTTGAACTAATTTTAGACACACAGGAAAGTTACAAATATCGTGCAAGAAATTTCTGTATATTCCTCACCCCATGTGCCCTAATGTTAATGTCTTAACTCTGCTATGTCAAGCACAGAAAAATAATCAAGAACAGGAAATTCACACAGTAAAATATTATTAACTCGACTACAGACTATTTAAATTTCACCAATTTTTTGTCTGACTTCAGTTCCAGGATCCTATCTAGGATCCCACATAGATGGCTTGTTTTTTAAAATACCTACTCAGGCCCTGGCTGGTGTGGCTCAGTGGACTGAGTGTCGGCCTGCAAACCTAAAGGTCACCAATTTAATTCCCAGTCAGGGCACATACCTGGGTTGTGACCAGGTCCCCAGTTGGGGAAGGTGTGAGAGGCAACCAATGTTTCTCTTCCTCTCTTTCTTCCTCCCTTCCCCTCTCTCTAAAAGTAAATAAACAAAATCTTTTAAAAATAAACAAACAAGCAAACAAACCACTCAGCTATAGGTAGTGAATGGCTTGGGAGGCTTCAAGAGTAGTAGTAGGGACTCATTCTAAGGTTGTTGCTATGGTCCAGGACAAGGGTTTAAGAGTAGCCCAGCCTAGGGCAACAGCAGGATAGAAGCAGACAGATTCAGGACAAAATGTCTGGACAAAATTGACAGGATATTCCTACAGACCAGATGTGGGGGTGAGACAAAGGAGCAAGGATAACTCCCCAGTTCTGCCTTCAGTGAATGAATGGGCGATGGTACATTTACTGGTGAGTAAGACCAGGGGAAGTAAAGGTTTCGGGGTCAAGATGGGTAGCTCAGTTTTGGATGCCAGTGAAATTCCTAAGTAAAAATGTCAGTTGATGTACAGAGAACCAATAGTGATGGGAAGGAAACTGGGACTCAAATAAATGGTGTGGACCAGCAGAAAGAAAGATACATTCAACCAGAAAAGAATGAAGAAACAGGAATTTAAAAAAAATGAGGAGAGGCTTAGGAACCTCCAGGACATCTTTAAATGTTCCAACATCTGAATTATAGGGATACCAGAAGGAGAAGAGGAAGACCAACAAATTGAAAACTTATTTGAAAAAATAATGGAGGAGAACTTCCTCAATCTGGCCAAGGAAATAGACTCCAGGAAGTCCAAGAAGCTCAGAGAGTCCCAAAGAAGTTGGACCCAAAGAGGTACACACCAAGGCACATCATAATCACATTACCCAAGGACTTCCGACAAGATGGCGGCATAGGTGAACGCGCCGTGCCTCCTTGCACAGCCAAACAAGGAAAAAACCAGAAATTTATCTAAACAAAAAGCCACATCTGACAGAAAATCGAATTGAGAGGAAGTCCGACAACCAAGGAATTAAAGAAGATACATTCATCCAGTCTGGTTAGCCGGGAGGAGCAGGGTGGACGGAGAGCGCTTGGCGACTCTGGAGTCTGCGGTCTGAGGGGCAGTTCCCGTGGGGCTGCAGCACACCGAGACAGGGGTGCCTGACCAAAGCGCGGCCAGTGCCCGGCTCATCCGGACCCAGCGGGGCCGAGACTGGTGGACCGGGCAGGTCTGCATTCGTGGGCAGACAAACCAGGAGAGAAAACAGGGTGCAACCCATCGGCACAGATTGAGAGCACCTGTGGGGGTGGAGCCGGCGGCAGGAGGAACTCCTGGCCTCACAGGAGAGTTCATTGAGGAGACCCACGGAGGATTGGAGTTGTGCAGC